>CAXIWF010000713.1:0-57500 GCA_964036045.1 Eutreptiella sp. 'Long Island Sound 2002' | reverse complement strand
GGGGTGACCATTGAGGTATACCGTGTCGTTGAGGAAATAGACCTGACCATCGCGCATGTCGGTGCCGATCAAGACCGTTTTTGTTGGGTCTGAGTGGAGGTTGGTGAGGCGGCCCGCTCTCTCAATGCCGCTGGCGAGGGCGGGCAAATGGCAACGGTCGCCGGGCAGCCACTGGGTGTCATCCATCAGGAGAACCCGGTTCAGCGGGCCCGCGGGGGTGTCGGTGGGGGGGACGGAACGGCAGGCTTCGTGCCCCCGAACTTCGCCATATATGCAGTACTTCATGCCGGACACGGGGCATCCTTGCCCCGTGCCGGCCCCCAGCCGGGTGGAGGACGGAGAGCGTCCGTCAGCTCCCCCCATGTGCACCTCAAGGGCGCGGTCATGGTGCTGAAGGGTCGCGGCGTCGGCTGGGGAGATCCCTGCGGCGGTGAGGACGGCGTACTCGGTGGTGTGGTTGATGGAGCCATACGCGTGGCGGACATCGTCCGACAGGACCCACGCTTCGAGGCGTCTGCGCCAGCGGTCCCACCATACATCGTGTAGGACGCGGAGTAGCTCCACGGAGGAGCAGTGCGGGGACATCCCGAACTGGTAGGGCGGCAGGATGCCGTTCTGAACCAGGCGGGGCTGGTAGTGGTCTTTGATGAGGGCAGCCGTGAGTTTCCATATCGTGGCCAGATTGGTCAGCGGACTGCCGTTTGCAATGGGGCCGTGCGGCGTCTTTTTCGGAAGGTTGATGAAGTCTGCAGAGTGTGCCTGGGGCACGGGCACCCCACGGAGAATACTGTTGATCAGGTTCACGATCGCCGCAAACTGGGCATCCTCCAATTGTCCGAACAGCCGGTACTCCAGTAAGTCGTGGTACGGCACAGTGGCCGCCGCCCGGCGGATGATGGCCCGCAGGTTTGCGGTGGTGGCGTTGGGTGGTGGGCCGAGCGGCCTTTCCTCCCATCCCGTGATGGTCCGGACGCGCGCGAGTGAGAGCGCCTCAAGAGGGGCAAGGTGCCTTTGGCGCAGCTGGTCCAACGCAACGGCGGCTTGTTGATGAAGAGGTACTGGGACGCCCACCACGTAGACCGGATCCGCTGGGGGTACGTAGCGCGCCCCCAACGTGCGGCGGTAGTCCACTTTGGTTGGTTGGCCAGGGGCAGCGGGTAGGGGCGCCAGCCCTACATCCTTCTCCAGAAGGAGAACGTCCCAGGCCGCTCGGATGCGTTCTTTGAGGCGGGCGACCTCCACGAGGTGTGACGATTGGGACGCCCAATCCGGGTAGGCGAGCGTGTAGCGTTGAAGGTTGGTGACGTGGACACGTACCGTCGACGGTACCGGCTGGCTGGGGACGGGGGGCCCGTAGGCAGCCGTAGCCGCGGTGTATAGCGCTGAGGTCACCTCGGTATAGCGTGGCTGCGCTTCGGGCGCGCCCGGGGGCGGCGTAGCGAGTTCGGCCCGAAAGGTGTCGTTGAGGGTGCGGAGCTGGCTGGCGAGGGGCTCCCGCGGGATGGGGAAGCGGCCCTTTTTCGAAGGGCATACCAATTGGGGCGCTGGCGGGAGGTCATGGAGGGTGGAAGTCACGGGTAGGTGGTCAGATGGGAAACTGGAATCGGAGCGCACCTCCGTGGTGTGGGCTGCTTCCGAAGGGGTGCGGAGGAAGATGTGGTCCAGGGCACCGGCGAAACCTTGCGGGCTCACCCACGTGGGGGCCTCCGCAAGGGGGCGTAGACGGCGCATCCCAAGGCGCGTGAGCGTGGGGAGGACGAGGTCACAGAGGGAGGCAGGGGAGACAGGGAGGTGCGAGACCCAGCGGCAGTTGGCGTTCAGGTCCCCTGTCAGGACAACCACTCTAGCCGGGGTGAGGAGGAGGTACGGGTACACCCAATCCAGGATTTCTTGGAGGGTGTCGAGGTTCCCGTCGGCGGGGAAATACACGTTGGCGTGGCAGTGGGTCACGCCAGCCATGGTGAAGTGCGCGACGAGGGCTCGTCCCGACGGGTGGGCGCTGTGGCCGGTCACGACCAGGTCCGGGGTCCTGTAGAGGAGGGTGGCACATCCCCCAGCTATTCTTGCAGGTGCCTGGATGGTGTGGTACAGGGGGTGCACCCGTTGGATGATCAGGGGCCCCGCCTCTTGAACATGCAGGGTTAGCGGGTACTGGCACTCGCGCACCAGGACGTCCAGGGCGCGGAGCTTGGGTCGCAGGGACATCTGCACGTTGAGGGTCATCACGTCTGGGCGGGGCGACACGTGGCCGGTGGGGGGGGGACCAGGGCAGGAGCCGGCGGCGGTGGAGTGCTGGGTTAGCTTGCGGTCCACGGCTGCGGGGAGGGCGCAAGGTAGGCCTCGCACCCACTTGCGGAGGTGCCGGTGGTGGTACGTGGCCGCCATCGCCAAGACACTGGCCCGGGTGAGGCCTGTGGCTGTGATGGAGACGCGGCTGTGTAGGGATTGTGGGAGGACCACGTGGTGATGCTCGGGCAAGATGAAGGAGGTGGGTGGCAGGCCCTTGCGGCAGAGCTGCAACTGATGGGAGCCCGTCACCTGCACACAGTGCACGGCGCCCACTAACGACAGAACGTTACGGGGCCAGGGGTCCGCCCCGCTGCACGCCCGGTAGTAGTGCACACCCACCGGCAGGTGCAGGCACATTTCGAGGGCATAGGGGGGCGTGATGAACTGGGCAGTGCCCGAGGCCGGTACCGGTACCAGGCCCCACTCTCTGGGGGGGGAGCTGGGAGTGTATGCGCCGAGGTGCAGGTCCCGGACATGGGGGACGCCGTCGAGGTGGGAGTGGCGGAGCTGAGACACGGCGGCAGGGATGTCCTCGTTGCGCCCCGCCATGTCCCGGGTTACCGGTCCCGCGGACGCCGACCGAAGTACGGCTGGTAGCGGTGGGGGTCGGCTGGGGGGCTCCAGGGCGGGGGAGCGTAGGGGTTGTGGGCCATGGCCACTCGGGGGTCGTGGGGGTCCCCCGAGTACGGGTAGGGCAGGAGGGGGGCTGCTGCATGGTGGTCGTGGCGGCTGGAAAGCGCTTGTGGCTCATCGCGGTACGCGCTGCGACGCCTCGGCGGCGGGCTGTCGCGGCGATGGCCTGGGCTGCGGCGGCGGGACGGGGACCGGTCCGAGCGGCGGGGGCTGTACCTGCGCTGATACTTGGAGTCTGGTTCTCCGTCCGATCCCGACGTTGCCGTAAGGTCCACCTGATCGTCAGGGTCCCGTGGACGGCGCTGCTTCCCGCGGCTTCCCCGATGAGTCTTCCGGGGCGGACGGTCTCGGTCAGGGTCAGGCACCCAGGGCGTGAACGGTTGTTTCTTCGATTCGGCCCACGTCACTCGCCAGCCACGAGCCGTGTGTTGCCTCGTCAGTCGCATGCCGCGCTCGTACTCTGCTGGTCGGATTCCGACGATTGTGAACTTGGATGTATGGTTCAATTGTTCTTCAGTAATGGAGGAAAGGCCTGCACCAAATTTATCCCGAAGGATACCACCGAGGAGTCCTGCATCAACTTCACCGGACGGCGGATCGTCGACTTCTTGCCAGCCGACCCACAGGGCTTTCGAGTAAACTTGCGGATCGATTTTTTGGGGTGTATACCCCTTCTTTTTCGCTGCGCCCTGTGCCTGGTTGGCGGCTGCAGCTTCTGATGGGGAGGTGGCTGGGCTGGCGGAAACCTGCTGGACTGCAGGGGGGTTGGAGAGGAAGGAGCGCAGGACTTCCGCGATGCCGGGCAGGCTGGGCGCGTGGCTGTGGACCCAGGCCCACTGCTCCCGGATCGGCGACTGCGGGAGGGTGTTGACCTTCGCGCCGTACTGGCGGAAGAGCTGGAGGTGGAGCGCGTGCGCAACCTCGTCCTCACAGCCCTTGGGGATCTCCGGGATCCACTCCAGCAGGTCGGTCAGGGCGGCATCGGCAGGCGACGGCAGAGACGGCGGCGGCTGGGCGGTCGCGCCCGGTGCCCGAAAGGCAGAGACCGCCCTCGGCTTAGGGATCGGTTCCGGGACTGCGAACGACAGTTCGGGCGCACGCGCAGGGGCCTCCGGGACCGGCACGGCGCCTGGCGCGGCCATAGCCCTACGGAGGACGTCGGCCAATTCCTCGAGGTTGGGTGCCTGGGGCGAGGTGAGAACTGCTGCGGCGAGGATGACCGGCACGAGGACCAGGAACTGCTGAGAGCCGGGGGGGGGCAGCTCGAATGAAGCCGGAACGGTACTGCGCACGGCGTTGGCGAATGCCGGCGGCGTGGACTGGAGGCCGTGGAGTCTGGTGGCGATGGACAGGAGGGGGGGTACCGACCTGATGAAGTTGTTGAGCCTAACGGCTTCGGTCTGCCGCTGTGCCGCGGCGCAACGCTGGGCCTGCTGCTGGGCATTATCCCGTTCGGTGCGCACCGCGTCCAGATCCCGCGTGAGGGACTCCAGGTCGCCCCGTGCCACGGCCAGCTCCCGTCGTTGGGCCTCATACTCGTCATGCAATTGAGCGTAGTCGGTGGAGTAGGCCGTGACATCCAGGTCCGGGACGAAAGGCTCCCCCACCTGGGAGGGGCTGGGGGGGGCCGACTCGACGGCCGGGGCCGGTGACTCCGGAGGCGTGGGGTCTGCGGCAGCCGGTGGTACCTGGGAGGCAGGCTCTGGGAGATTGAAAGAAAGCCTTGTCTTTTCGGGCAACAGTGATGAAGGCGATGGTTCGGACCCTGAGGGGGTGGGCTTGCCCTGGGCCTTGTACAGGGCTGACGCTGGGGTGAACGCCGCCGTGGCGAACAGAGTGCCGGCGGGGCTGGGCGCCGCTTGCCCTTTGGTGAGGTAAGGCGCGTGGCTGGGCGGCGTGAGCGGGGGCGGGTTGGCGGTGTCGGCGATGCCGGCCTGCAGCAGGGCGAAAGTGGGGGCTGTGGCCCAGGAGTGCTCGCCAGCCTGCTCGATCTGATGCAGCAGCTCCACGCTGCGGATCGGCAAGATCGAGCACTCGAGCAGCGGCCGCAGCTGCTCGGGGGTCCACATGCCCTTGTTGGCGAGGGCGGGGGGTGTGGGAACGGGGGCTGGCGTGTACTGTCCTGTGAGGCAGACGGAGGAGGCCCACGCTAGGAGCCCGAACTTCAGCGGGACGAGGTCTGCTGTCGGGATGTGGGCTGCCTGCAGGACCGCATGCACGTCGTTGGGTAGCGCCCAAAAGGCCGCAACTACCTCTCGGGTGCGGAGGCGGTCCCATGACGGTCTGAGGTGGGGGGCAAGGAACTGGCTTATGGGCTTGTGGATCTTGTGGGAGACCTTCTGGCTTTGGATGTCCGGAGGGCCGGTAGTGTCGACGGGCGGTGGCTGTTCGCGGGCTGTGTACAGGCCCTTGAAGACTTGGTTGCGGAGGCGTGACGCCGAAATTGGGGCATGGCTTGGGCTCCACCGCGTGACGAGAGCCGCTGTGAGGGCCTCAGGGTCCTTGGAGATATACTCCAGCAGTGGGCCTCCTTGCACCAGCGACAGGGGGACGTGTTCGATGACCTTCGTGTCAGACGGGCCTGCGGCGACCGTTACGGTGGCTGTGAGCAGGAGCCCCCGCGGCGTCCACACCCCCGTCACCGCTGTAATAGCCTGGATGTCGCCGTTGGCAGCCGTCCATCGCAGGGCATCACACAAGTCAGCCAGGGCGGGGTCGGTGGCCTGGATAGCCGTATCTGCCGCTTCCAGTGCGTCATCCTTCAGCATGTCCAGTTCTCGCAGCAGACGGTCAGCATCGTCGGACTGGGCGATGTCCATCAGAAACATGGGGAACGGCCCCTGACGAATGGCGCCGCCTCGACCGGTGTCGGGGGCGGGAGAGGGGGTGTCCTGGGACGGTGTTGAGCGGTCTGACATGGTAGCTGTGGCGAGAAAAGAGCGGGTGGCCTGTGGCCGCAATATGTTGGGGGGGGGGAGCAGATCGAGGTGTCGGCAAACGGAGGTGCACTGACATCATAGGCAGCCCCAGTCGGATGGGGCGCGCAGGAGAGAAACAAGGGGTACCACGAGCGTGGCCATAGTGTGACAAAACAAAGAGCATGGCGCGATGGCGCGGAGTAACATGGGGCCGCCTGGCGGACCGGGTCGGTGAGCGGGGGTCCCAGGACACACAGGGCGGGGGTGCGAGGGGAGCACCGCGCTGGCGCGTGGTGCTGCAACCCTAGTGGCGCACGGGAGCGAGGGGCCCCACGTTGGGACGACGAATCGGACGACTGATGATACCCCTGCACAAGGCGTCACGCTTGAGCGGCGGATACGTCGAATGCAGTCCCCGTCGCGGCTCCCCGCGTAGCGGCCTGGAAGATTGCCACGGCGAGGTCGACGTCTTGCCAAAGCCGAACGTATAACGACGTGCCCACTGTGAGCAGGAAACGGCTTGCAAGGGGGAGGGACGCACTTGAGGTGCGGCACTCAGCCCTTGGAGACACGGGATGAAGAGGGAGAGAGAGAGTGCACCATACGGGTGGAGTTGAGCGGAGAGGGGGCCACGATGGCAGAGCTGAGTCACGTGGTGGCACGACTATCACGACGATTCACGATTGGTGTCGAGCGTGGCAGTGCGTGTAGGCAATCCGTCCTACAGCTACCATCCTGAGGGTTTTTAGACTGGTGCCAGGTCACCAGGTGGTGGTGGCGGTGGCGGTGGCGGTGGCGGTGGCGGTGGCGGTGGCGGTGGCGGTGGCGGTGGCGGTGGCGGTGGCGGCAGTGGCGGTAGGTGGCGGTGGCAGTAGGTGGCGGTGGCGGTGGTGGTGGCGGTGGCGGTGGCGGTGGCGGTGGCGGTGGCGGTGGCGGTGGCGGTGGCGGTGGCGGTGGCGGTGGCGGTGGCGGTGGTGGTGGCGGTGGCGGTGGCGGTGGCGGTGGCGGTGGCGGTGGCGGCAGTGGCGGTAGGTGGCGGTGGCAGTAGGTGGCGGTGGCGGTGGCGGTGGCGGTGGCGGTGGCGGTGGCGGTGGCGGTGGCGGTGGCGGTGGCGGTCGGTGGCGGTGGCGGTAGGTGGCGGTGTGGCGGTAGGCGGTGTGGCGGTGTGGCGGTGTGGCGGTGTGGCGGGGTGGCGGGGTGGCGGGGTGGCGGGGTGGCGGGGTGGCGGGGTGGCGGGGTGGCGGGGTGGCGGGGTGGCGGGGTGGCGGGGTGGCGGAGTGGCGGGCTGGCGGGGTGGCGGGGTGGCGGGGTGGCGGGGTGGCGGGGTGGCGGGGTGGCGGGGTGGCGGGGTGGCGGGGTGGCGGGGTGGCGGGGTGGCGGGGTGGCGGGGAGGCGGGGTGGCGGCACGGCGGCGTGGCGGCGTGGCGGCGTGGCGGTGTGGCGGTGTGGCGGTGTGGCGGTGTGGCGGTGTGGCGGTGTGGCGGTGTGGCGGTGTGGCGGTGTGGCGGTGTGGCGGTGTGGCGGTGTGGCGGTGTGGAGGAGGAGGAGGCGGTGGCGGTGGCGGTGGCGGTGGCGGTGGCGGTGGCGGTGGCGGTGGCGGTGGCGGTGGCGGTGGCGGTGGCGGTGGCGGTGGCGGTGGCGGTGGCGGCGGCTCCCCTTGCCAGAGGCACAGGCACGGGCACGGGCACACCTCCGAGCCGGTCTCATCGCATGGAACGACCTCCACGTTCAGCTTGCCAGCCACCGTCGCCATCAGGGGGATGACGAAGATCTTGGCACTGACGTCCACCATGTTGGCCAGGGAACTCAGGTACACCATCCCTGCGACCGGGTGGGCAGTGCCATGCCCCGCTCCCCCCGCCCTGATCACCGCTGGCGCGCACCCCATCTCCACACATCTTCCATGACCCCCCCCCCCCCCCGCACACATGGGGTGAGGCCTGGGCAGCGCGGCCGGGGCAGGCAGAAGCTTCTGCAGTGCTGCTACTTTTGGGTGCTTTTAGGTGAATGCGAGGGCAGTTGAGCCGCCGGTCTCAGGAGGGCGGGGGGCAGTCCACTCAAGCCGCCTCTTGACACTGAGGCACAAGCCCCGGGTGGGGGGGGGGGGGGGATCAAGGCTGAAGGAGAGCCAACCGGCGCACATCCGGGTGTACGTACTTCTTCGCCTTTTGAGGGGGGAGTCCTCCACTTGTGGATGGGGGTGCCCCCCCCGTTCGGTTGGGGTGGGGGTGAAGAGGGCGGGTTCAAAGAGGGCGGTGGGGGTGGGGGGTGGGGGCACCGCCAGTCAGTAGCACACCGGCTCCATCGCCCTCCGCAGCGCGATCTTCACACCCCCCGCCTCTGATTTGGCGGATCCGGCCGTTGATGATGCCGCCATCTGAAATCGGTTCCGCGTGATCCGTGGACCTTGCGGCCCCGGCCCAGAGCCGTGGGTGGGCGGGGGGGTCGCTGGCGGGTCACCGTGCGGTACACCCGGGGCGCAGCGCCAGGGCTGTGGTATGACCGGCTTGTGAACAATGGGCCCAACAGACCACGTGGCGACGGTACGCGGTGAGACAACCCCAGGCATCCGTGCTAACCGCCACCGAACCGACCAACTCACCGAACTAGGGTCTCGGAGCCTGGAAAAATGGGGAATGGGGTAAATGGAGGCAAATGGGGGCACACAGAAGAAAATGGGGGAAAATGGGGGGAAATGGAGAAAAATGGGGGGAAATGGGGAAATGCCGGGCATAGCACACGGGATGTGGGTTGTGGAGGGTTGTGGTGGGATGTGGTTGAGGAAATGGGACCAAAACGGGAGAGAAATGGGAGAGAAATGGGACGAAATGCCCTTTTTTCACAGTCCCATTTCCCCCATTTTTCCGGACGTCGCAGATTGCCCTCACAGTTCCCCTTTGTAAGATTCCGCTCACGGCACTCACCGACAGAAAAATGGGAATTTCTGCCGCTCACCAACACTCACCGCCACGGCGGATAGTGCGGATGCTTGCAAACCATCCGCCTCACCCATACAACTGCCCCCCCCCCCCCCCACAGCCCAGAGGCACGCCTCCGCAGACATACTCCAGCTAGACCAATGGGGGTGAGGGATGCGCAAACGAGGGGTGCTCTTGGGACTAGCCAATCCCTGCAGCACAGAACAAAGCCGAGTACTCCTCCATAGCGCGGCAGACATGTGTACGACCACCTTGTCGGCGTGCGCGGTATAAGTGCACGAAGCACTCAATTACATTGCATGACGTCATGCAGTCCACACAAGCTCTCAAGTAGTTGGGGCTTGGGGCACCAGGGCATGACTGCGGTGGGCACAGCCGGTGGCCGCAGTCTGTATGCCCCAGAGTGCGACCCCACCCCCGGTGTTGGTACGCCCCCTCCCCCCTACCCTCCCCCGCTTCAAAGGGTGGCCCCCTCTCCAACGATCCACCCGTCACCCCCCCCCCCCCCCCCCGGCGGCCGGCGGGCGGGCACAAACCTTCTCCGATGAGCTGCGACTCATGATCAACAAAGGGGTCGTCCTCCGGCCTTCGGACGAGGATGCCCTGCACTGCATCGCTGGGGGCGTTGCCGTCCGCCTGGCTGGCCCGCCGGCTCTCCTCAGACTCCTGAAAGGCGGTGCATGCGGTGCACCATTCGCCTTCAATGACATGCCCTTTGAGGTAGACACCATCGTCTTATTGGCAATCCGCGTGTCAGGGGGGCGCTGGGCACCGGGGGCACACGGAGTTGACACGCACAGCCCTCGTCGCGCGGGTGTTTGGGAGACGCCCGTTTGGGGGACGGCGCGTCCGTTTTGCCACCGCGGACACTTCCTGTCGGCCTTTCGGTTGTCTCCCACGGGCCCAATGTTCAGTTGGACATTACTTTTAAGTGGACGAAGAGCAGACTTCTTTGGGGGAGGGGGGGGGGGGGGATGTCACCCTCTCACCCCTTGTGCCCTCCCCCTCCCTCCCTCCGCCGTCCCCTGTGCAATGAGCGCGGGGCCGCATACCACGTCCGACGGCGGCGTGTGGACCGGGACGCCGCCCTCGAGGGGGGGGGGGGGTTGGCACAAGGCCTCGGTATCTGATTGTTTGCCTTTGGCGGCGCCTATTGGCCTCTCGCCGCTGTGCATCCCGATCCTCTGTGTCGTGTTTGGGGGGGGGAGCGCTCCACTCCGGGCCATTCTGCCACGGCAGGCGGCCGGCGGGCGGGCACAAACCTTCTCCGATGAGCTGCGACTCATGATCAACAAAGGGGTCGTCCTCCGGCCTTCGGGCGAGGATGCCCTGCACTGCATCGCTGGGGGCGTTGCCGTCCGCCTGGCTGGCCCGCCGGCTCTCCTCAGACTCCTGAAAGGCGGTGCATGCGGTGCACCATTCGCCTTCAATGACATGCCCTTTGAGGTAGACACCATCGTCTTATTGGCAATCCGCGTGTCAGGGGGGCGCTGGGCACCGGGGCACACGGAGTTGACACGCACAGCCCTCGTCGCGCGGGTGTTTGGGAGACGCCCGTTTGGGGGACGGCGCGTCCGTTTTGCCACCGCGGACACTTCCTGTCGGCCTTTCGGTTGTCTCCCACGGGCCCAATGTTCAGTTGGACATTACTTTTAAGTGGACGAAGAGCAGACTTCTTTGGGGGAGGGGGGGGGGGGATGTCACCCTCTCACCCCTTGTGCCCTCCCCCTCCCTCCCTCCGCCGTCCCCTGTGCAATGAGCGCGGGGCCGCATACCACGTCCGACGGCGGCGTGTGGACCGGGACGCCGCCCTCGAGGGGGGGGGGGGGTTGGCACAAGGCCTCGGTATCTGATTGTTTGCCTTTGGCGGCGCCTATTGGCCTCTCGCCGCTGTGCATCCCGATCCTCTGTGTCGTGTTTGGGGGGGGAGCGCTCCACTCCGGGCCATTCTGCCACGGCAGGCGGACGGACGTCAGGACGACCCCGACCCCGAAAACGGCGACCACAAAAAGTGGCGTCCCTTGTCTTGAGAGGGCGCCCTCCGGCGCATGTTTGTCGGTGGGCGCACCCGCAGCAAGGGCCGTGCCGGGGGGTACCCCCTCACCCCCCGGGCCCTATGCCCGGACACGCCGCAGTACTGACGTGGGGATGGCAGAGACCAAGGCACTGCAAGGCCCCAGGGATGTCCCCAGGGATGTATTAGAAGGGGGGGGAGGGGGGGGGGCGGGGTCTGAAAGGGGGCGGGGGGGGGGGGGGTTTGGCTGGGACCCCCCCTCCTCCCAGGGTCCCCCTATGGCCCCCGCCAAAGGGGAACCGAGAATTTTTGAATCCTTCAACTCTCTTGGCACCGAAGCAAAATTTTGGCTGTCAGCCTCAAACATTGGAAGGGGAGGAGGGGGGGGGGGGTGTCGGGGGGGGACCCCCCTCCTGCGGTGTACGGCCGTTCCAATACATCACCAGGCATCCCAGAGCACCGGGACACAACGCAGATGGGGCCGGGGGCAGACCTCGCTGGCGCGCTGCCACTCCTGCCACCACATCACCATCTCCACCAGGCGATTGACAAACTTGTCCCAGGGCCAGATCAGCGTCCCCCCGCCCCCCGTGCTCACGATGATGACCACCTGCAGGTCTTGCTCTGCGGGACGGACGAGGCACGCCGTGAGAGGGCACGCCGCAGCGGGGGCACGAAGGGGGGTCCCGTTTAGGGTCAGGCAACACATGCACAACCTTCGGTGCCTCCACTCCCCATGCGACCCGCGGGGGGGGGGTCCATTGCAAATCTGGGGGAGGGGGGCTTTGGGCCTGTTGCCCAGACCCCCCCCCTCTCATTAAGCTCAAGGGCCAGGCCTGCCACAAGCACCGCAGGACGTCTGAAATTGTCCAAAAAAAAAGGATTGGGTACAAAAAAATCAGTCAAATCTGGTTCATCCTCATTTATTCTTCAAAAATCTGGTCTGAACCGAGTGCCAATGGTAATGATTAGGCCCGGCCCTTCGAACCTGTTTGCAGACCCCCCCTCTGATCTACACCAACTCGAAGGGCCCCCCTGCCTCCGAGCTTGCACTGGACCGCGGGCCCAAAGTGCCAAAGTGTAGTAGCGGTGGTGGTGGCGGTGGCGGTGGCGGTGGCGGTGGCGGTGGCGGTGGCGGTGGCGGTGGCGGTGGCGGTGGCGGTAGGTGGCGGTGGCAGTAGGTGGCGGTGGCGGTGGCGGTGGCGGTGGCGGTGGCGGTGGCGGTGGCGGTGGCGGTGGCGGTGGCGGTGGCGGTGGCGGTGGCGGTGGCGGTGGCGGTGGCGGTGGCGGTAGGTGGCGGTGGCGGTGGTGGTGGCGGTGGCGGTGGCGGTGGCGGTGGCGGTGGCGGTGGAGGTGGCGGTGGCGGTGGCGGTGGCGGTGGCGGTGGCGGTGGCGGTGGCGGTAGGTGGCGGTGGCAGTAGGTGGCGGTGGCGGTGGCGGTGGCGGTGGCGGTGGCGGTGGCGGTGGCGGTGGCGGTGGCGGTGGCGGTGGCGGTGGCGGTGGCGGTGGCGGTGGCGGTGGCGGTGGCGGTAGGTGGCGTTGGCAGTAGGTGGCGGTGGCGCCGGTGGTGGCGGTGGCGGTGGCGGTGGCGGTGGCGGTGGCGGTGGCGGTGGCGGTGGCGGTGGCGGTGGCGGTGGCGGTGGCGGTGGCGGTGGCGGTGGCGGTGGCGGTGGCGGTGGCGGTGGCGGTGGCGGTGGCGGTAGGTGGCGGTGGCAGTAGGTGGCGGTGGCGGTGGCGGTGGCGGTGGCGGTGGCGGTGGCGGTGGCGGTGGCGGTGGCGGTGGCGGTGGCGGTGGCGGTGGCGGTGGTGGTGGCGGTGGCGGTGGCGGTGGCGGTGGCAGTGGCGGTAGGTGGCGGTGGCAGTAGGTGGCGGTGGCGGTGCCGGTGGCGGTGGCGGTGGCGGTGGCGGTGGCGGTGGCGGTGGCGGTGGCGGTGGCGGTGGTGGTGGCGGTGGCGGTGGCGGTGGCGGTGGCGGTGGCGGTAGGTGGCGGTGGCAGTAGGTGGCGCTGGCGGTGGTGGTGGCGGTGGCGGTGGCGGTGGCGGTGGCGGTGGCGGTGGCGGTGGCGGTGGCGGTGGCGGTGGCGGTGGCGGTTGCGGTGGCGGCAGTGGCGGTAGGTGGCGGTGGCAGTAGGTGGCGCTGGCGGTGGTGGTGGCGGTGGCGGTGGCGGTGGCGGTGGCGGTGGCGGTGGCGGTGGCGGTGGCGGTGGCGGTGGCGGTGGCGGTGGCGGTGGCGGTGGCGGTGGCGGTGGCGGTGGTGGTGGCGGTGGCGGTGGCGGTGGCGGTGGCGGTGGCGGTGGCGGTGGTGGTGGCGGTGGCGGTGGCGGCAGTGGCGGTAGGTGGCGGTGGCAGTAGGTGGCGCTGGCGGTGGTGGTGGCGGTGGTGGTGGCGGTGGCGGTGGCGGTGGCGGTGGCGGTGGCGGTGGCGGTGGCGGTGGCGGTGGCGGTGGCGGAGGCGGTGGCGGTGGCGGTGGCGGTGGCGGTCGGTGGCGGTGGCGGTAGGCGGTGTGGCGGTGTGGCGGTAGGCGGTGTGGCGGTGTGGCGGTGTGGCGGGGTGGCGGGGTGGCGGGGTGGCGGGGTGGCGGGGTGGCGGGGTGGCGGGGTGACGGGGTGGCGGGGTGGCGGGGTGGCGGGGTGGCGGGGTGGCGGGGTGGCGGGGTGGCGGGGTGGCGGGGTGGCGGGGTGGCGGGGTGGCGGGGTGGCGGGGTGGCGGGGTGGCGGCGTGGCGGCGTGGCGGCGTGGCGGCGTGGCGGCGTGGCGGTGTGGCGGTGTGGCGGTGTGGCGGTGTGGCGGTGTGGCGGTGTGGCGGTGTGGCGGTGTGGCGGTGTGGCGGTGTGGCGGTGTGGCGGTGTGGCGGTGTGGCGGTGTGGCGGTGTGGCGGTGTGGAGGAGGAGGAGGCGGTGGCGGTGGCGGTGGCGGTGGCGGTGGCGGTGGCGGTGGCGGTGGCGGTGGCGGTGGCGGTGGCGGTGGCGGTGGCGGTGGCGGTGGCGGTGGCGGCGGCTCCCCTTGCCAGAGGCACAGGCACGGGCACGGGCACACCTCCGAGCCGGTCTCATCGCATGGAACGACCTCCACGTTCAGCTTGCCAGCCACCGTCGCCATCAGGGGGATGACGAAGATCTTGGCACTGACGTCCACCATGTTGGCCAGGGAACTCAGGTACACCATCCCTGCGACCGGGTGGGCAGTGCCATGCCCCGCTCCCCCCGCCCTGATCACCGCTGGCGCGCACCCCATCTCCACACATCTTCCATGACCCCCCCCCCCCCTGCACACATGGGGTGAGGCCTGGGCAGCGCGGCCGGGGCAGGCAGAAGCTTCTGCAGTGCTGCTACTTTTGGGTGCTTTTAGGTGAATGCGAGGGCAGTTGAGCCGCCGGTCTCAGGAGGGCGGGGGGCAGTCCACTCAAGCCGCCTCTTGATACTGAGGCACAAGCCCCGGGTGGGGGGGGGGGGGGATCAAGGCTGAAGGAGAGCCAACCGGCGCACATCCGGGTGTACGTACTTCTTCGCCTTTTGAGGGGGGAGTCCTCCATTTGTGGATGGGGGTGCCCCCCCCGTTCGGTTGGGGTGGGGGTGAAGAGGGCGGGTTCAAAGAGGGCGGTGGGGGTGGGGGGTGGGGGCACCGCCAGTCAGTAGCACACCGGCTCCATCGCCCTCCGCAGCGCGATCTTCACACCCCCCGCCTCTGATTTGGCGGATCCGGCCGTTGATGATGCCGCCATCTGAAATCGGTTCCGCGTGATCCGTGGACCTTGCGGCCCCGGCCCAGAGCCGTGGGTGGGCGGGGGGGTCGCTGGCGGGTCACCGTGCGGTACACCCGGGGCGCAGCGCCAGGGCTGTGGTATGACCGGCTTGTGAACAATGGGCCCAACAGACCACGTGGCGACGGTACGCGGTGAGACAACCCCAGGCATCCGTGCTAACCGCCACCGAACCGACCAACTCACCGAACTAGGGTCTCGGAGCCTGGAAAAATGGGGAATGGGGTAAATGGAGGCAAATGGGGGCACACAGAAGAAAATGGGGGAAAATGGGGGGAAATGGAGAAAAATGGGGGGAAATGGGGAAATGCCGGGCATAGCACACGGGATGTGGGTTGTGGAGGGTTGTGGTGGGATGTGGTTGAGGAAATGGGACCAAAACGGGAGAGAAATGGGAGAGAAATGGGACGAAATGCCCTTTTTTCACAGTCCCATTTCCCCCATTTTTCCGGACGTCGCAGATTGCCCTCACAGTTCCCCTTTGTAAGATTCCGCTCACGGCACTCACCGACAGAAAAATGGGAATTTCTGCCGCTCACCAACACTCACCGCCACGGCGGATAGTGCGGATGCTTGCAAACCATCCGCCTCACCCATACAACTGCCCCCCCCCCCCCCCCACAGCCCAGAGGCACGCCTCCGCAGACATACTCCAGCTAGACCAATGGGGGTGAGGGATGCGCAAACGAGGGGTGCTCTTGGGACTAGCCAATCCCTGCAGCACAGAACAAAGCCGAGTACTCCTCCATAGCGCGGCAGACATGTGTACGACCACCTTGTCGGCGTGCGCGGTATAAGTGCACGAAGCACTCAATTACATTGCATGACGTCATGCAGTCCACACAAGCTCTCAAGTAGTTGGGGCTTGGGGCACCAGGGCATGACTGCGGTGGGCACAGCCGGTGGCCGCAGTCTGTATGCCCCAGAGTGCGACCCCACCCCCGGTGTTGGTACGCCCCCTCCCCCCTGCCCTCCCCCGCTTCAAAGGGTGGCCCCCTCTCCAACGATCCACCCGTCACCGCCCCCCCCCCCCCCCCGGCGGCCGGCGGGCGGGCACAAACCTTCTCCGATGAGCTGCGACTCATGATCAACAAAGGGGTCGTCCTCCGGCCTTCGGACGAGGATGCCCTGCACTGCATCGCTGGGGGCGTTGCCGTCCGCCTGGCTGGCCCGCCGGCTCTCCTCAGACTCCTGAAAGGCGGTGCATGCGGTGCACCATTCGCCTTCAATGACATGCCCTTTGAGGTAGACACCATCGTCTTATTGGCAATCCGCGTGTCAGGGGGGCGCTGGGCACCGGGGGCACACGGAGTTGACACGCACAGCCCTCGTCGCGCGGGTGTTTGGGAGACGCCCGTTTGGGGGACGGCGCGTCCGTTTTGCCACCGCGGACACTTCCTGTCGGCCTTTCGGTTGTCTCCCACGGGCCCAATGTTCAGTTGGACATTACTTTTAAGTGGACGAAGAGCAGACTTCTTTGGGGGAGGGGGGGGGGGGATGTCACCCTCTCACCCCTTGTGCCCTCCCCCTCCCTCCCTCCGCCGTCCCCTGTGCAATGAGCGCGGGGCCGCATACCACGTCCGACGGCGGCGTGTGGACCGGGACGCCGCCCTCGAGGGGGGGGGGGGGGTTGGCACAAGGCCTCGGTATCTGATTGTTTGCCTTTGGCGGCGCCTATTGGCCTCTCGCCGCTGTGCATCCCGATCCTCTGTGTCGTGTTTGGGGGGGGGAGCGCTCCACTCCGGGCCATTCTGCCACGGCAGGCGGCCGGCGGGCGGGCACAAACCTTCTCCGATGAGCTGCGACTCATGATCAACAAAGGGGTCGTCCTCCGGCCTTCGGACGAGGATGCCCTGCACTGCATCGCTGGGGGCGTTGCCGTCCGCCTGGCTGGCCCGCCGGCTCTCCTCAGACTCCTGAAAGGCGGTGCATGCGGTGCACCATTCGCCTTCAATGACATGCCCTTTGAGGTAGACACCATCGTCTTATTGGCAATCCGCGTGTCAGGGGGGCGCTGGGCACCGGGGGCACACGGAGTTGACACGCACAGCCCTCGTCGCGCGGGTGTTTGGGAGACGCCCGTTTGGGGGACGGCGCGTCCGTTTTGCCACCGCGGACACTTCCTGTCGGCCTTTCGGTTGTCTCCCACGGGCCCAATGTTCAGTTGGACATTACTTTTAAGTGGACGAAGAGCAGACTTCTTTGGGGGAGGGGGGGGGGGGATGTCACCCTCTCACCCCTTGTGCCCTCCCCCTCCCTCCCTCCGCCGTCCCCTGTGCAATGAGCGCGGGGCCGCATACCACGTCCGACGGCGGCGTGTGGACCGGGACGCCGCCCTCGAGGGGGGGGGGGGTTGGCACAAGGCCTCGGTATCTGATTGTTTGCCTTTGGCGGCGCCTATTGGCCTCTCGCCGCTGTGCATCCCGATCCTCTGTGTCGTGTTTGGGGGGGGGAGCGCTCCACTCCGGGCCATTCTGCCACGGCAGGCGGACGGACGTCAGGACGACCCCGACCCCGAAAACGGCGACCACAAAAAGTGGCGTCCCTTGTCTTGAGAGGGCGCCCTCCGGCGCATGTTTGTCGGTGGGCGCACCCGCAGCAAGGGCCGTGCCGGGGGGTACCCCCTCACCCCCCGGGCCCTATGCCCGGACACGCCGCAGTACTGACGTGGGGATGGCAGAGACCAAGGCACTGCAAGGCCCCAGGGATGTCCCCAGGGATGTATTAGAAGGGGGGGGAGGGGGGGGGCGGGGTCTGAAAGGGGGCGGGGGGGGGGGGTTTGGCTGGGACCCCCCCTCCTCCCAGGGTCCCCCTATGGCCCCCGCCAAAGGGGAACCGAGAATTTTTGAATCCTTCAACTCTCTTGGCACCGAAGCAAAATTTTGGCTGTCAGCCTCAAACATTGGAAGGGGAGGAGGGGGGGGGGGTGTCGGGGGGGGACCCCCCTCCTGCGGTGTACGGCCGTTCCAATACATCACCAGGCATCCCAGAGCACCGGGACACAACGCAGATGGGGCCGGGGGCAGACCTCGCTGGCGCGCTGCCACTCCTGCCACCACATCACCATCTCCACCAGGCGATTGACAAACTTGTCCCAGGGCCAGATCAGCGTCCCCCCGCCCCCCGTGCTCACGATGATGACCACCTGCAGGTCTTGCTCTGCGGGACGGACGAGGCACGCCGTGAGAGGGCACGCCGCAGCGGGGGCACGAAGGGGGGTCCCGTTTAGGGGCAGGCAACACATGCACAACCTTCGGTGCCTCCACTCCCCATGCGACCCGCGGGGGGGGGGGGGTCCATTGCAAATCTGGGGGAGGGGGGCTTTGGGCCTGTTGCCCAGACCCCCCCCCTCTCATTAAGCTCAAGGGCCAGGCCTGCCACAAGCACCGCAGGACGTCTGAAATTGTCCAAAAAAAAAGGATTGGGTACAAAAAAATCAGTCAAATCTGGTTCATCCTCATTTATTCTTCAAAAATCTGGTCTGAACCGAGTGCCAATGGTAATGATTAGGCCCGGCCCTTCGAACCTGTTTGCAGACCCCCCCTCTGATCTACACCAACTCGAAGGGCCCCCCTGCCTCCGAGCTTGCACTGGACCGCGGGCCCAAAGTGCCAAAGTGTACGCCGCCGCTAGTGTGTACCAGCCCATGGCCACGATCCGTGCGGCGGATGATGCCCTGGTGGTACGCTGCTGGACGCGTTGAACGGGGACAGGGCTGTGCTTAACGGGAGGAAGGGGGGGGGGGGGGTCTGGGACCCAAAAATTTGTGCACCAGAAATGGTCCGATCAAATTTTGCGGTTGTTCTTCTGCCACAACTATTTGAAGCATCAGAAGATTGCAAAGGGGTGTCTAGTGGGGGTGTCTCTGACGCGATGGCGCCATGCGGTGGTCCAGTTTGCACTGAGATCAGTCGATGCGGGGGTCTGAAAACAGGTTCGAAGGGCCGAGCCTTATCATTACCATTGGCACTCGGTTCAGAGCAGATTTTTGAAGAAGAAATGGGGATGAACCAGATTTGACTGGTTTTTTTGTGTCCAGTCCGCGGTTTCATTCGGGGCGGTGCACAGCAGGAGGCAAAATAGGACCGTTCCGGACGGTGCAGGAACGGCGCACAAAACCTCAGGGACAGGGTAGGGACTGTGGAGACATTGTGCCAAGCGCATCGGTAAAAGGGGCAGACCACGGTCATGAAAAGGTGTTGTTTCTCTGGGACACCCGTCTGTTCAAAAGGCGTCCAACTTGTGCACGTTTTCTGACATGTCTGCGATGGAGGGCACGGGAGGAACAACGGAGGAACGGTGCCAAACATTGAGGGAACGGTGTAGGAACGGTGAGGCCACCGGAGGAGCGGTGCCATTTTGCATGCGGTCGCACAAGGGCTCGGACATTTGGTTCTGACATTGTTGGGACGGGATCAGCCAAGAAGGTGCACTTTTCCATAACTTCGACCGGAATCAACTCGACCCCTCCTCCAGGGGGGGAGGGGGTTTTGGACCCAAAACTTGGTGTACCGAAAATGGCCTGACCAGATTTTCCCTCTTGTAAATTTCGTTTTTTCCCACGATGGTCACTTTGGTCTGGGGAGGGGGGGTGGGGGTTTTGGGGGAGGCCCCCCCCCTTGGGTTTTAATTATTCTAAAGAAGCCCTGCCCTCCTCCGTGGTCGTTGCCAAGCAATGCCTCACAGGCCAATGGCGGGGTTGGCCCAAGATGGAGGTTGTCACCTTCATCTCGGCCTAGACCAGCCAAGATGCAACACAGCTCTTCATCCCTCGGTCCAATGATTCAAAGTGGCATCCGCAGCATCGGACGTTGGGGGTTTAGCACGTCTGGAGAAGTGGCACAGAAGAGCCAATCGGGGTCCCCAGGACCGCAGACCAAAGGGGCGTGGCCCCACGAGAGGGAGCCCCACTGGCCCCCCGGAGCAGCCCCTTGGACCCGATGGGGACATGCGCTGTACCTGAGGTCTGTGCGGCGATGCCGGGCATGCGGCTCAGCTTCGGCGCGAACCGCACGCCCTTCCCGAGGTCCGAGGCCACGATGTTGGCCTGGTTCACCTTGTTCAGGGCCTCGGACAGGTGCTGTGGAGAGGGCGGGTAAGGGGGGGTTTGGTATGACGCTGTGGTGTGTTTTGGTCTGCAGCGGGCGCTGCCCATTGGCCGATCGCCACTTACTGCCCTTCCCTTGGACCCTCTCCCTCCATCGGCGGTGGTGCCCATCAGCCTCTCACTACCCTCTGCCCTTCTTCTTCCTCCTTGGCCTATCCTTCCCTCTCCACTTCCCTTTCCTTTCCCTTGGGAGGGTGTGCCAACGGGCAGGGGGGTGTTGTGTGGCGTGCGCGGGATGGGGGCAGCCAAGCCACGTGGTGGGGGGGGGGGGGGCGGTTGGCACAAGGCCTCGGTATCTGATTGTTTGCCTTTGGCGGCGCCTATTGGCCTCTCGCCACTGCTCATCCTGACCCTCTGTGGGTCCGAACGTGTTTTGGTCGTGTCAACGGAGCCCCCGGATGACTTGTCCTGTTTGACTACTCCGGGGGTCGGCCGTCCCGGAGACGGGGCTGTTGCCCGTGCCATTGACCAGGTGCATCCAGATGCACCCTCCGAGTCCATGAGGGGTTTGCCGTGTGGGGGCGGGGGGGTCCATGAAGGGCAGCGGGGGGGACCATCCGTGTGCGTCCTTTGCCGTGTTTGTGGCCCTCGTGCCCCAACTGCTGCCGCTGCATCCTCCGGACGCTGTCAGTGACACATCCTTCGGTGCATCCCAGGACTCGGGGCTGTGTCTTGTGGGACGGTCCGTGTCCCTGCCCCCCCGAGGGATAAGACGTTGGATGCGGACCGTTCCACTTCGAGGCACAGGGCTGCAGAGCAACAGAGTCAGGACAACAAGCTCTTGCGTGACATTGCCATAGGCGCCGTTCGCTGTGACGGATGAGGTGCCCTGAACTGGTCAACCGGAGGGCAGGAGGGCTCGTTCACGGGGCACAATCGTGGCCTATGCCCCCCCCCCCTCTTTTCTCGGCAACCTTCCTCCCGCTATGGCCCATGCAGTACACTCAGAGCAAGTGACCGGGCGACTATTCATGTGAAAGGGGTCTGCTGTTGGAGCCCCCCACCCCAGGGGGGGGGGGGGCGGGTTGGAAAAGGGGCTCCAAGGGCCCCCGGCCTCACAGTTTCAATGGTTCCCGTGCCCTATGACCCAAATTCTGGCTGGTGAGGGGCCACAGATTGTGTAGCCCTGTCCCTGGGATCAAACGTCATCATCAATCGCAGCCCCTTCCCCCGTCCCTTCACGGCAGCAGCAGTACGCCCAACCCCCCCCCCCCCCCGTGTGACAGTCCGTCGGGTTGTTGCTCCTTTACGGGGCCCTGGACAGTCACCCGTTCTTCCCTTCGCATGTTGCGTCGGGTCGCTGCTTTCTGTCGGCCGCTGCGGCCGGTGCTCCTGCTGGTGTCGTTTCCGCGTTCGCGGAGCCCAGTCGTTGGTGTGCCGGGGCTGTGCTCAATGTGGCGGGATGTGCCGTTTGTGGGTGCCCCCAGCCCCCCCCTCCCACACACACACACACACACACACACACACACACACACACACACACAGACCTGGTGCATCCACGGAGACAACTTGGCCATGTTGGGGTCCTGCATAGCGGCGGTGGCCTCGGAGTTGACCTCCTCCTGGGCCTCCACGTACCCGAGGTCGTCCGTGTCGTCAACACTGCCCTCGCTCTCTCGGCCCGGGAACCGGAACCGGAAGGCGTAGTTGTTCCCCAGCCACACCTGCGGGGGAGAGGGGCCACTGCGTGGGTCCCCATGGATGCCCAAGTCCCCGTATTGTCACCCAAACCCATCCCCAGGGGCGACACTGCAAATGCCAGATTGTCTTGCCTGTGGACGCATGCTCCCCCGCTGGCGAGTGGTGCTCAGGGTGGTCACGGGGACACTGGGCGGGAAGAAAATTGCTTTGCGGGGGGGGGGGATGGCACGGAAGCCCATTTGCCCAACCCCCCCCTCCCCCTCCTTGGTCGCCGTGCCGGGAGGGGGGTTTGGGCTGGGGCTGCCCTACCTGCCGTGCCGGGGGGGGGGGGGTCCGACCCCAACATACATGGCTCAAAATGATCCCCGATCATTTTGACTACACATATGTGGGGGAAATTTTTTTCGTGAAAAAAATTTTCCGGGCCAAAATTTGTGTTCCGGCGCCTTTGGTCCGTCCTTACACAAAGCAAAAGGCCCGGCACGGAAGCCCATTCCTGGAACCCCCCCCCCCCCTCCTTCGCCGGGCGCCCATGCCATCCCCCCCCGCCGCCGCAAAGCAATTTTCGGGCCGCCCTGACCCACTGTTGGGCGCTGTGCAGAAACGCCTCCCTGGAGGCAGGGAAGTATTAGAAGGGGAGGGGCATTCGCCTTTTCAAGTCCTGGACGCTAGTGCGATTATTAGAAGGGGAGGGGGAGGGGGGTCTGAAGTGGGGAGGGAGGGGGGGGTCTGAAATGGGGAGGGAGGGGGGGGGGTCTGAAGTGGGGAGGGAGGGGGGGGGTCTGAAGTGGGGAGGGAGGGGGGGGGGTCTGAAGTGGGGAGGGAGGGGGGGGGGTCTGAAGTGGGGAGGGAGGGGGGGGGGGGTCTGAAGTGGGGAGGGAGGGGGGGGGGGGGTCTGAAGTGGGGAGGGAGGGGGGGGGGTCTGAAGTGGGGAGGGAGGGGGGAAGGGGTTCGGCCGGACCCCCCCCCCTCCTCCCAGGGTTCCCCTATGGTCCCCGCCGAAGGGGGGGCGAAAAATTTTGAAGCGTAAATCCTCTTGGCACCGAAGGCGCCGAAGCAAAAATTGGGCTGTCAGCCTCAAACATTGGAAGGGGAGGGGGGGGGGAGGGGGGTCTAGGTGGAGGGAGGTAGGGGGGGTCAGGGGAGGTACCCCCCCTCCTCCTACGGTGTACGGCCCTTCTGATACATCACTGCCTGGAGGCTTGAATTCTGCCGGGCGTACGGTGTGCGCGGTCCCCCCCCACCCCCTCTCTGGGGGCGTGTGCAGGCATGCGCAGGCCTGCGAGGAGGCGCCCTGCGGGGGGCGCAGGCCGCCAAACCCCACGCTCAACGACCTGCGCCTTCGCCCCCCAGAGCCCCCCCCTCCCCCACACACATGTCCCTCGCTCGGTGATGGGGCGGGGGGGGGGGTCCAAGCCATTCTCAGCCGCTCCTATCGGACGCCAAAAAGTATGAGGCAGCGACTGTCTTCGCCTTCAATCGCTGGACGAGGGCGCGCTGCGGGGGATGTCACGACACTTCTTCGATGCGGCACATCACTCGCGACGTCTCAGCCCCCATCGGCGCTGGCAACGGGGCGACTCCATAGGGCAGACTGAGAGTCTTTTCCCACTGCACTCGTAAAGGGGGGCCTTCATCCCCCGCCCCGTCATCCCCCGGTGTGAGAACTTGGGGGGGGGGGGTGAGGTGATCTCAGCGGCGTGACTTTCTTCAGCACTTGTTGGAAAATTCCACGCATGATCGCGCCACCAACGTGACCCCCCCCCCCCCCCCAGAGGCGGTCAGCACATCCAGAAAATGCCGGGCGGGTGTTGGCTGATGTCTGGGCAGGCGCTCACAGGGGCCAAAGAGGGCTGGGGCAGCTTTAAGCGGGTAAAATGGAAGAAAAGGGGCATGCATCTGCACCAGATTCTTTTTTGGGGGGGGGGGGGCGCCGCCTTCACTACCAGGCCCATCGCGTGCAGAACAGGCAAGGCAACGGACCCTTTTGTTGTGCTTCAGCTCCGTTTTGCGGGAGACCGGTCGGCCGTTCACCAGCGTCTGCCCGTTTGCCGTGGCCGAAATGAACACGCGCCCGTCCGGCGTGTGCTCCACGCTGCAGTGATGCTGCAGACAGAGACGTGGGCCTGTCATCCCCAGCACCCCACCTCTCCACCAGTCCCCCAGAGCCCAGTGCGCATGGGGGAGGGGGGTGTGTGACCTAATAAAAAAAAACAGGCCAATGCAAACCAGAGGTAATGCACTCCACAGTCAGGCATGAGTGCATCTTTATTCTCTATGCCAAACCTGGTTGAACCTCAAGACACACACTGTGTCTGAAACAGACAAGAGAACATCATGTCTGACTACATTAGTCAGACAATCACAGTCAGTAGCTGTCAGTCAGACATCAGCAATCAGTGTCGGACAAAGATAAATGGGGGGGGGGGTCGGGGAATTGTCCCGTGGTGCCGGGTGATCCCCTCCCCTACTACACCCCGGGGCATAGATTCGGAGAAAACGCTCAGGAAGACCAGGGGGCTGCAGAGTTTGGGGGGTGCAGATGTTTGTTCCCTTGTCATTCGGTGCTGTTTTGTGATGGCCGCCTGGAACATCCAGACTCTGAATCTGATTCTGAACTGGAAGAGGTAGACGCTCGACTTGACGGCTGCTGTAGCCCACGCATCTGCCAGTGTTTTGAATGGCAAGAAGCAGACCAAACTCACTTCTTTCTGCAAGTGACCGCTGCAATAGTGAAACCTGGAAACTGCAGCCTGTCAATGATCCACTTGCCTGTACGTGGCTCAGGAGCGCGTCAATTGTTGCATAACCCTGAATACCCAGCGGTACAAATTTTGGTGGGCGGGTGTTCTTTGCGGTCGTGGGGCCCAGTCATCGTGCCGGGCAGCGGTCACATCCATCCAAACCGCACCCGTTGCCTCCCACGAGTGCAAAAGGCCTTACCCCCCCCACTTCTGCAAGAACATTGCCCGTGTCAAAGCAACGGGAGGACCGTGGAATTCGGCGGGTCCATCTTTGGGGCGTCTGCGGAGATCAAATGTTGCCCCCCCCATTGCCCAACAGGACTCCGAACACCATCCCAAACACTACGGGGCCCGTGGAACACCCCCGTGGGTGTCAAGCTAAGCCCCGCCTCGGCCTCTGCGCCCGCGTCAACGAGGCGTCACCGAAGGCCAGCCCTCCGCCCCCGTTTGCAACGGAAGGCACCCTGCCCCCGCCCCCCGCACCGGCACAGGGGCACAGGGCCTCACCTTGACAATGCCCATGCCGTTGAACTCCACGTGCGGGGGGTCCGCCTTGTCCGCACGCCCAATCCGGGTCAGCCCCACGGGGAACGGGTACACCAACGTCTCTGAACGCAGACGGACGGCGCGGGAGGTCACACGACCATGGGCGACATGAGGCCATGGGTCCGTGCACTGCCATGCGGCTACCCCCTCCCCAGCCCCATCCCTCCCTCCCCTCGGCTGTCCCACCCTCCGTCCCTCCCTCCCTCCCTCCCTCCCTCCCGCCCCCCTGCACGCCTGCCCTCCCTCCCTCCCTCCCTCCCTCCCTCCCTCCCTCCCTCCCTCCCTCCCTCCCTCACTCACTCCCTCCCCCCTGCCTGCCCTCCCCTCCCTCCTTCCCTTTGCTTTAGTCTTCCCCCCTTCCCTCGGAGGGGGGACTGGGCGAGTTTGCCCTTCGCTTTGTGCGGTGACGGTACGGGGGGGGGGGGGGGGCATTCTGCCGCCAGGGGACCGGGGGGTTGGGGGGGCGGTGGTACGACCCAGACCCATGGGACACCGCCGGAGTCCGATCGGGGGACGATGGTGTGTCCCCTGGCCCACATGCAAAACGAGGTCATAGTCCTCAATCCCCCGGTCACCCCTCCGCCCTTCCCTTACTTCTGGTCCCCTGTGCCTCGCAGTCCCATGTTCAGCAAACCGCCGCTCACCAGCCCCCCTCCCTCACTCCATGAAGGCAACAGCGGACCATCAACACGTTCGTTCAGTCAAAAGGTGACCTCCCCTCGGCAGTGCGGCCATTCTTCAAAAAAAAAAAAAAAAAAGAGAAGAAGAAGAGGAAGAGGAAGAAAATCGGGCGGTCACTGACGGCGTTTGGGTGGTGACCGACGGCATGCATTCCATAAAATGCCTGCAGACCACATTCGACACAAACCGAACCTTTTGCCACTGTTTTCCAATCTTTGTTGGTGCTCAGCTTGCAGGCTTTCCAGTTTGAGTTCGCATTATCTCATGCCTCCATTTATTATGGGTGGGGGATGGAAGGTGGGGAGGGATTTCGCTGGCTGCCTCTTTTTTGTTGCCTGCCTCTTTACTGCTGGTGTCATTGCGGGGCAGTAGAGATTTGATGGGCTGGGCGTGCCTCTTTTTGCTTCACTGCATGAACATGTGGTGCACGTCCACATAGGCGGTACTCCAGGCACAGGTATGCAATCCAGGCACATGCCGGCGTGTGTATCTGTGTGCATGCGGTTGTGTGCAGATGTGGCGGATTGTAAGCTGCAACCCAATCTTGCACCCGGTGGATTGCCACAAGACAAACCGATTTGATGGACAGGCGGTTGAGGGGCAACGGATGGCGGTTGAGCAGTTGTGTTGGGCACTCCCGGAGGGCGCTCCTTAGCGCAATGCCGGGGGAAGACGCGGGCATAAGGGCGCTTTGCGTCCATTTGTCGTCGACGGACACCGTGATATCTCACGTCCTTCCAGTCAGTCACCGATTCACTGGGCAGCAACGCTGTCACACGGTTTTCCAGGGAGGCAAACGGGGTCGGATACTGTTCGGCACCGTGCCCTCGCAGGGTCTGTCGCCTGCCCTTCCGGGCGGCGAGAATGTCGTGGCGCAGGCCGACCGGCCGACGGCTTTGACAATGACCACACGAATCGCGGGTTCCGCGAGTACCAATGTGCTCACGGGACGCGGTGCCGCGGTGACTTGTGCAGCCCCGTTTGGGTGTGAGCACTGCAGCCCGTGTCTCGAGTAGCTCGAGTAGCAGGGCGGTCCTTAACGGAAAAGGGCGGTTGGTAGTGGTTGGCGGTTGGCGGTTGGTCGCCGCTGGCGGTTGGCGGCGGTTGCAGGCGGTTGCTGGTTGGCGGCTGGTGGCGGTTGGCGGTTGGTGGGAGTTGGCGGTTGGCGATTGGTGGTCCCTTGGGGCGGTCCTTAAGGGCTGTCCTTAGCAAAATAAAAAAAATCTGGTTCCTTAAGGACCGCCCTGTCGAGTAGCCCGACTGCACTGGCCAGGGCGCCGCCCGGGCGCGGCCCGCGGTGCATTGGGGTCTGTCGGCCCCAAAGCCCAGCCCGGCCCCGCACACGCCCCCCAGCCCCCGCGCCCTAGCGGACCTGCGAGCCGTGGGTCCTCGTGCAGGTTCACGAAGTGGGGCATGCGCTCCTCGTCCCGAGAGGCACGGCTCAGGCCCTTGAATGCGGAGTCCATCTTCTGCAACACAAAGCGCGTGCACGTGGGGCCTGCGTGGGGCCCGCCCCCGTGAGCGGCGGGGCAGGCGGTGCGGGGCTGCCGTGGGGGAGTGGCTTGGGACCAGGGACCCGGCTGGCGCAGTGCGCTCACGTACCGCACCCGCGCTTCAAAGGGGGGGGGGGGTACCCCCCCCCTCCCCAACACTCCGGCCCTGACTCTACCCCAAAGACATTCCCATACCCCAACACCGGCCCCAACCACATTTCCAACCGCCAGAAACCGCCTCCCCCAACCGCTTTCACATCCCCTGCAACCGCTCCGCAACCGCTCTGGGACTGCCCCGATGGCCCCGCCTCCCCTTCAAGCAAAGCCCTGCCCCCGACCCCCGACCCCCCACCCCCGACTCCCCGCCGTGGGGTGCAGATGCTGCTGCGGACCCTGACGCTGCAGGGCACCGCTGCAGGGCAGTCTTGTGCCTCTGCAGTTGCACGGGGGCGGGGGGGGCAGGGGGGTTCGGGTGGGGGGAATTCACCCCCAATTTTTGGTGCCTTGTGTCCAGGTGCGGGAACCACAGCCCTGGGGATGCACAGCGGAGACACAAAACAATGTTTTGGGATGTGCACAGGGTACACAAAATCATTCTTTGGGATACGCAGGACACACAAGGAAACATTTCTTGGGCACACCCCAGCATGAAGACTGACCCTGGCACGCAATACTCGGGCACCAGCACCTCCCTGCAGAAGAAAAATGTCAGCCCCCGGCCCGCGGAGCAAGAAATGGCCCGGATTGCGCCAAAACTGGGGGCGGGGGGGTGTGTGACCTAATAAAAAAAAACAGGCCAATGCAAGTCAGAGGTAATGCACTCCACAGTCAGGCATGAGGGCATCTTTATTCTCTATGCCAAACCTGGTTGAACCTCAAGACACACACTGTGTCTGAAACAGACAACAGAACATCATGCCTGACTACATTAGTCAGACAATCACAGTCAGTAGCTGTCAGTCAGACATCAGCAATCACCAAAACTGCGCCAAAACTGGGGGGAGGGGGGGATTTCGGCACCAATCTGAAAAACGAAATCCCCCCTGAAAAATTTCCCCTGCCGAACTACTCCACCGCCCTGTATGACGCCTGCTTGGGGCCCAAGGTGCAGAATTGTTCTGTGGAGAATGAGGCCACTAGTGACCGGCGCACAGAGGAGGGGCACAACCACTTGGAATCCGTCCCCTTTGTATCGGACCATCCGGAGGTGGTCGCAGTGGGGCCTCACTGTGCCATCCCCCCGTCTCCCCCCGCCATCATCCTCCCTCCCCCCCGCTCCACCTCCTTCTCCCTCCGTCCTCCGGTCCGTGCGGTTTGCCTTGTTGTACCCCTTCGCCCCTTGGCCTCCCCCCGCACCAGGACGCATCCCAGATCCCAGCCCATCAGGCATCATGCTGCGGCTGCAACACCCCTGCCGTGACCGGGGCATGGCCCGATTTCTCCTGAAAGGGGGTTTGGGGGGGGGGGGGTCCGACAACCCAAAAGGCCAAAAGGTTGTGTACCAACAACAGCCAAATTTCCTTTTGTAAAATTTCATCTTTTCCCACGATGAAATCCGGGTTCGGGGGGGGCGAACACCCCCCCCCAGGAGACGCTGAGTTGTTCAGCAAACCTCTGGGCATGGCGGTGCATGACCGGTTTGCGCGATGCCGCAGAACGGAGTACCTGTGGTCCATCCCGATGAAATCGGAAATCCCCCAAGAGAACACGAACCCCCTTCGAAAACAATGACACAACAACACACAAAATAAAAACACCGCCGCCAAAAAGGAACGCCGGGAAGAAACGGACACGTTGTCTGCCAATCCCCCTCGCAGGACTCCCAATTCCGAGCGGTGGAATAGTTCGGCAGGGGAAATTTTGGGGGGGGGGGGGGGGGTGACCTCATTAAAAAACAGACAAATGCAAACCAGAGGTAATGCACTCCACAGTCAGGCATAAGTGCATCTTTATTCGCTATGCCAAACCTGGTTGAACCTCCAGACACACACACCGTGTCTGAAACAGAAAACAGAACATCATGTCTGACTATATTAGTCAGACAATCACAGTCAGTAGCTGTCAGTCAGACATCAGCAATCAGTGTCGGATAAAGACGCCATGCATTACCGGGGGGGAGGTTCGTTTTTCAGATTTGGTGCCGAAATCTCCCCCCCGAAATTTCTGGCGCAATCTGGGCCATTTCCTGCCCCCCGGGTCGGGAGCTGGTGTTCTTCTTCTGTACGCCGGGGCTGCGGGGCATGACCGGTGCACCGCGGGGCACGGCAGTCCAACGGCGTTGCCGCGCGGTGTGTGACCGCGGGACCACCGCAGAGCGCCGCGGGCCCGTGGCATGGCCGGTCCTTCCGTTTCGGATCGGGGACGGCGGCGGGACAAGGGGGCGGGCACACACTTTGTTCAGCGCATCGGCCCTCTGCTTCCGCTGCTCGTCGGTCTCGTGTATTCTCGTGGCTTGATGGGCTGTGGCCTCCTTCATGCGCTGCTCGAATTCCTGGACATCAACACCCGTTGTGTCTGGGCGGCAGCAGCGGGGCCCTAAGGGGGGGGGGGGGGGCGGTGTGGCACGAGGCCATGGCGTTAGTTTGTTTGCCGTTGGCGGCGCCTATTGGCCTCTCGCCACTGCTCATCCGGACCCTCTGTGGGCCCAAACGTGTTTTGGTTGTGTCAACTGAGCCCCCGGATGACTTGTCCTGTTTGACTACTCCGGGGGTCGGCCGTCCCGGAGACGGGGCTGTTTGGGGGGTGAGACCAAATTAATTTAAGAGTATTGAAAAGTGAAAAAACAGACATGCAGTGCAGCAAGACTGCAGATTGAGGTAATGCAGCATGCTCTACACTGCACCCAGGGAAATGGTAGAAGGGGGGAGGGGGGCGGCACAAGGCCTCGGTATCGGATTGTGTGCCTTTGGCGGCGCCTATGGGCCTCTCGCCACTGCACATCCCAACCACCTGTGGGCCGAACGTGTTTTGGTTGTGTCAACGGAGCCCCCGGAAGACTTGTCCTGTTTGACTACTCTGGGGGGGGGGGGGCGGGCGATGCATGGCATGTCTGAGCCGAGACAGCCTCTGATGTAAGTGCGGGCACAACTGTAGCGGTCAAGGGCTGTGTCGGGCGGGGGGCACACATAAACGTAAGCCCCTGCTGCCCCCGAAACGCAGTCAGGACAGTTGGTGCCGTGTGCGGGCGGACAGCAGCCCGGCCACAGCCCCCACGGACACGGTGGCCACCCCGGCCTCGGGCCCCCCTGCAGAGTGCTGACGGGTGCAGAGTGCCCCCAGGCCCCCGCCCCCAAGGGGACGCCCGGCCATCGCCGTCCCCTCCGTGGGCGCATGCACCGGCGCACGATGCTTCGGGTTGGGTCAGCCATGGGCTTTGCAGAGGTCAGGGCATCCGCTCCTCTTCGCTCGTGGTGGGGAGGGCAACGTGTGGGTTGCATGTTTGGGGCGGTGCGGTGTGGTGCGCGGTGGTGGGGACGGCGGTTTGTGTGGGACTGGCACCGGGTGGCACAGGGGTGGATATAGTGGTGGGGGGGGGGGGGGGGGGCGATGACGAAATGACGAAATTCAATCTCGCAGAAACACCAATAATGGCTCCTCCTCCACAAGACACAAGACAATGCACTGCACAGGGGATGATTGCATAGCTGAAATTCGCTCACTTTTGCCCGTGCCAGGGATTAAATCCACGGCACACCAACCGCAAGTGTAGTGTGCCACCAACTAGGGTAGTGGCCATGTCTGGAACATGGTGCTCAGAGATGGGATAGTGATTTTGCGCTAACTGAAAATTGCGAGTTTTTGTCCAGCAGGCAGTTTTTGGATTCTCCTGAAAATTCCGCGTATATTGAGTATAGACACATGGGTGAAAACACATTAAAACACATTTTTTTACCCTTTGCCACATCAAGCAAAATTTGCTTACGGCGCCAAGGCCATCAGTGGCTCGACACGCACTGTAACACGGCAGCCATTGCACATACCTGCACAGCAAATAACAAGAGGCAATTTCGTAATCATCATTTGGTCATCGCCAGCCCAAAACCCCCCCGCCCCCCCCCCACCCCAACCAAAATATTTCCGTCACTATTATATCCACCCCTGGCTGGGGGGGGGGGGGGGGAGTGCGTGGGGTGTGGCCGGGTGGGGGAATGTGTGGCGATGAGTTGGGGCGATGAGCCAGGGATGTATTAGAAGGGAGCCGGGGGGGGGGGGGGGGGGGGTTGGCTGGGACCCCCCTCCCTCCCAGGGTCCTTCTATAGTCCCCGCCAAAGGCGGGCCGAAAATTTTTAAGCTTAAATTCTCTTGGCGCCGAAGCAAAATTGTGGCTGTCAGCCTCAAACATTGGAAGGGGAGGGGGGTCAAAGGGGGGGGGGGGGGCTTACCCCACCTCCTCCTTCGGTGTACGGCCGTTCTAATACATCCCTGGCGATGGCTCACTGCATTCGCCGTGTGGCACACCTGCTTCTGTCGCTCCAACTCCATGACCTCATCCTCCAACTTCCGCCGTTCCTGCTCCACTTCGTCCATGCGACTGAGCTCGGCCTCCAGCCGATCAGCCTCCCCCTGGAGGCAGATTGCACAAAGCAACTTGCGAAGTGGGTGGGTGGCGGCACGAGCACACAAACCAAAGAAAAGAAGCGATTTTACTCACAGTCTTTCCCATTGTCGGAGCCAAAGTGTCATCACTCGAAACCATCACGGTCAACCGCGAGCGCCAGCACGCCAGCATCAACTTCCTCAAGTTGGGCCACGTGGCCCTCGTCCTATGCGGGCCCCGAGGGCCTTGCAATCCCACCCCCACCGCCACAACAACTGTGACAACCCATCCATCCCAGGCATCGGTGTTACCTGCAGCCAAATGAGCCAACTTGCCACGGAGGTGAAGAAATATGGGGGAAATGGAAAAAATGGTGGCAAAATGGGGCAAACTGGGGGACAGGGGAGAAATGGGGGGAAATGGGGGGAAATGGGGGAAAACAAGGAATTGTGGGGAATTCTATTGCCTATCGGCAAGACATAGCCTTGCGGGGGGGGGGGGGGGCACCGGGTATTTGGGGGCTGGTACGGGCCCAGAAAGGGATGGCCGAGTCCGGAGAGCACCGGCCGACCAGGAACAGCGGTTGCTTCCCGGGCAACGGGCATCGGTCTACCACTGGACTACGGGCGGTGGAACACCACCCGCCGCCCGTCAACGGCAATCCAGACACTCACAATCTTTTGGGGGGCTCCAAGAAAAAAGAAAAAGAAGACACCACGGGCGCTGAATTCGATTTCGATGTTCCGAATCTTGTCCGCGATTTCCCGAAAGTCGCCAGAAAACTGAAATTAAGCAATTTTGTGTGAAGATGATGTGGAGCCACCGGAGTAATGTATTAGAATACCATGAAATGGTCTCGTAGACGTGCTCATGGATGTGCTAGGTGACCTGGAAGCGCATCTGGATGTCCTATGTGTGTCTATTGACGGTTTGACACCCCGGTATGCAAACAGGACAGAGTTGGACCGAATGGTGCTGTGTACGACTTTATCCGATCTGAGGCACGTTCCTAGAGTCGAAAGTGAGTTTCGCGACCGCGGTGGAATATCCCCTTCTTCCACTGCAGCCCCCCCCAAACAGCACCTTGTTCTTGCTCTCCTTCATCTGCTGCAGCTGCTGCTCCAACGCCTCCCGCCGCTGCGTCTCCGCCTTCGCCGTGGACTTCAGCTTCTCCAGTTCATGTTCGTCGGGGACTTGGGCCCTGAGAAGATCGATCTCCGCCTGAGGAACGCGGGTGGAGGGCTGCCACCGAACACCCCCGGCGACCCACGACCCCCAATGAACGACGGACAAGTGGGAGGCGCACTGATGGGTACGTGTACTCCGCTTTGGGGGGGGGGGGGGGGATGGCACAAGGCCTCGGTGTTGGTTTGGTTGCCTTTGGCGGCGCCTATTGGCCTCTCGCCACTGCTCATTCTGACCCTCTGTGGGCCCGAACGTGTTTTGGTTGTGTCAACGGAGCCCCCGGATGACTTGTCCTGTTTGACTACTCCGGGGGTCGGCCGTCCCGGAGACGGCGCTGTTGCCCGTGCCGTTGACCAGGGGCATCCAGATGCACCCGAGTCCATGCGGGGGTTTGCCGACTCCAGCACCGACTTGTGCGCGCTGGGGTGTGCATCTGCAGGAGCGGGGGGGGGAGGGGGGGTGCAGGGGACTCGCCGTCCAGTGGCCTGACTCCAAAACCTGTGCACGAACCGCCGCCCCCACAGGGCCACACTGCAGAGGCTGGGCCAAGATCCGGCGGCACGGCACACGCCGTCCGCGTGGCACAGGGCCCGCAGAGCCCGACCCGCCCGCCGGACCGCGACCACGGCCACAGGTAAGGCTCGGCCTGCGGCGCGTAAATCGGGTGATGATCGTGGAACAGGGGGGACTTGTCCCCTTCGTGAACCCGTACTTTTGAATGGGGAGGGGTCATCGCAGCATTTTTTTTGTGTATTTTGAGTATTGTGCCCGGGAGACTTTGTTTAGAAGAGGGGGGGGGAGGGGGGTCTTTTGAGTATTGTGCCCGGCAGACTTTGTTTAGAAGAGGGGGGGGAGGGGGGTCTTTTGAGTATTGTGCCCGGGGACTTTGTTTAGAAGAGGGGGGGAAGGGGGGTCTTTTGAGTATTGTGCCCGGCAGACTTTGTTTAGAAGAGGGGGGGGAGGGGGGTCTTTTGAGTATTGTGCCCGGCAGACTTTGTTTATAAGAGGGGGGGGAGGGGGGTCTTTTGAGTATTGTGCCCGGCAGACTTTGTTTAGAAGAGGGGGGGGAGGGGGGTCTTTTGAGTATTGTGCCCGGGAGACTTTGTTTAGAAGAGGGGGGGAAGGGGGGTCTTTTGAGTATTGTGCCCGGCAGACTTTGTTTAGAAGAGGGGGGGGAGGGGGGTCTTTTGAGTATTGTGCCCGGGGACTTTGTTTAGAAGAGGGGGGGAAGGGGGGTCTTTTGAGTATTGTGCCCGGCAGACTTTGTTTAGAAGAGGGGGGGGAGGGGGGTCTTTTGAGTATTGTGCCCGGCAGACTTTGTTTATAAGAGGGGGGGGAGGGGGGTCTTTTGAGTATTGTGCCCGGCAGACTTTGTTTAGAAGAGGGGGGGGAGGGGGGTCTTTTGAGTATTGTGCCCGGGGACTTTGTTTAGAAGAGGGGGGGAAGGGGGGTCTTTTGAGTATTGTGCCCGGCAGACTTTGTTTAGAAGAGGGGGGGGAGGGGGGTCTTTTGAGTATTGTGCCCGGCAGACTTTGTTTATAAGAGGGGGGGGAGGGGGGTCTTTTGAGTATTGTGCCCGGCAGACTTTGTTTAGAAGAGGGGGGGGAGGGGGGTCTTTTGAGTATTGTGCCCGGGAGACTTTGTTTAGAAGAGGGGGGGGAGGGGGGTCTTTTGAGTATTGTGCCCGGCAGACTTTGTTTAGAAGAGGGGGGGGAGGGGGGTCTTTTGAGTATTGTGCCCGGCAGACTTTGTTTAGAAGAAGGGGGGGAGGGGGGTCTTTTGAGTATTGTGCCCGGCAGACTTTGTTTAGAAGAGGGGGGGGAGGGGGGTCTTTTGAGTATTGTGCCCGGCAGACTTTGTTTAGAAGAGGGGGGGGAGGGGGGTCTTTTGAGTATTGTGCCCGGCAGACTTTGTTTAGAAGAGGGGGGGGAGGGGGGTCTTTTGAGTATTGTGCCCGGGAGACTTTGTTTATAAGAGGGGGGGGAGGGGGGTCTTTTGAGTATTGTGCCCGGGAGACTTTGTTTAGAAGAGGGGGGGGAGGGGGGTCTTTTGAGTATTGTGCCCGGCAGACTTTGTTTAGAAGAGGGGGGGGAGGGGGGTCTTTTGAGTATTGTGCCCGGGAGACTTTGTTTAGAAGAGGGGGGGAGGGGGGTCTTTTGAGTATTGTGCCCGGTAGACTTTGTTTAGAAGAGGGGGGGGAGGGGGGTCTTTTGAGTATTGTGCCCGGGAGACTTTGTTTAGAAGAGGGGGGGAGGGGGGTCTTTTGAGTATTGTGCCCGGTAGACTTTGTTTAGAAGAGGGGGGGGAGGGGGGTCTTTTGAGTATTGTGCCCGGCAGACTTTGTTTAGAAGAGGGGGGGGAGGGGGGTCTTTTGAGTATTGTGCCCGGCAGACTTTGTTTAGAAGAGGGGGGGGAGGGGGGTCTTTTGAGTATTGTGCCCGGGAGACTTTGTTTAGAAGAGGGGGGGGAGGGGGGTCTTTTGAGTATTGTGCCCGGCAGACTTTGTTTAGAAGAGGGGGGGGAGGGGGGTCTTTTGAGTATTGTGCCCGGGAGACTTTGTTTAGAAGAGGGGGGGGAGGGGGGTCTTTTGAGTATTGTGCCCGGCAGACTTTGTTTAGAAGAGGGGGGGGAGGGGGGTCTTTTGAGTATTGTCCCCGGGAGACTTTGTTTAGAAGAGGGGGGGGAGGGGGGTCTTTTGAGTATTGTGCCCGGCAGACTTTGTTTAGAAGAGGGGGGGGAGGGGGGTCTTTTGAGTATTGTGCCCGGGAGACTTTGTTTAGAAGAGGGGGGGGAGGGGGGTCTTTTGAGTATTGTGCCCGGCAGACTTTGTTTAGAAGAGGGGGGGGAGGGGGGTCTTTTGAGTATTGTGCCCGGCAGACTTTGTTTAGAAGAGGGGGGGGAGGGGGGTCTTTTGAGTATTGTGCCCGGCAGACTTTGTTTAGAAGAGGGGGGGGAGGGGGGGTCTTTTGAGTATTGTGCCCGGCAGACTTTGTTTAGAAGAGGGGGGGGAGGGGGGTCTTTTGAGTATTGTGCCCGGGAGACTTTGTTTAGAAGAGGGGGGGGAGGGGGGTCTTTTGAGTATTGTGCCCGGCAGACTTTGTTTAGAAGAGGGGGGGGAGGGGGGTCTTTTGAGTATTGTGCCCGGCAGACTTTGTTTAGAAGAGGGGGGGGAGGGGGGTCTTTTGAGTATTGTGCCCGGGAGACTTTGTTTCGAAGAGGGGGGGGAGGGGGGTCTTTTGAGTATTGTGCCCGGCAGACTTTGTTTAGAAGAGGGGGGGGAGGGGGGTCTTTTGAGTATTGTGCCCGGCAGACTTTGTTTAGAAGAGGGGGGGGAGGGGGGTCTTTTGAGTATTGTGCCCGGGAGACTTTGTTTAGAAGAGGGGGGGGAGGGGGGTCTTTTGAGTATTGTGCCCGGGAGACTTTGTTTAGAAGAGGGGGGGGAGGGGGGTCTTTTGAGTATTGTCCCCGGGAGACTTTGTTTAGAAGAGGGGGGGGAGGGGGGTCCATTGAGTATTGTGCCCGGCAGACTTTGTTTAGAAGAGGGGGGGGAGGGGGGTCTTTTGAGTATTGTGCCCGGCAGACTTTGTTTAGAAGAGGGGGGGGAGGGGGGTCTTTTGAGTATTGTGCCCGGCAGACTTTGTTTAGAAGAGGGGGGGGAGGGGGGTCTTTTGAGTATTGTGCCCGGGAGACTTTGTTTAGAAGAGGGGGGGAGGGGGGTCTTTTGAGTATTGTGCCCGGTAGACTTTGTTTAGAAGAGGGGGGGGAGGGGGGTCTTTTGAGTATTGTGCCCGGCAGACTTTGTTTAGAAGAGGGGGGGGAGGGGGGTCTTTTGAGTATTGTGCCCGGCAGACTTTGTTTAGAAGAGGGGGGGGAGGGGGGTCTTTTGAGTATTGTGCCCGGGAGACTTTGTTTAGAAGAGGGGGGGGAGGGGGGTCTTTTGAGTATTGTGCCCGGCAGACTTTGTTTAGAAGAGGGGGGGGAGGGGGGTCTTTTGAGTATTGTGCCCGGGAGACTTTGTTTAGAAGAGGGGGGGGAGGGGGGTCTTTTGAGTATTGTGCCCGGCAGACTTTGTTTAGAAGAGGGGGGGGAGGGGGGTCTTTTGAGTATTGTCCCCGGGAGACTTTGTTTAGAAGAGGGGGGGGAGGGGGGTCTTTTGAGTATTGTGCCCGGCAGACTTTGTTTAGAAGAGGGGGGGGAGGGGGGTCTTTTGAGTATTGTGCCCGGGAGACTTTGTTTAGAAGAGGGGGGGGAGGGGGGTCTTTTGAGTATTGTGCCCGGCAGACTTTGTTTAGAAGAGGGGGGGGAGGGGGGTCTTTTGAGTATTGTGCCCGGCAGACTTTGTTTAGAAGAGGGGGGGGAGGGGGGTCTTTTGAGTATTGTGCCCGGCAGACTTTGTTTAGAAGAGGGGGGGGAGGGGGGGTCTTTTGAGTATTGTGCCCGGCAGACTTTGTTTAGAAGAGGGGGGGGAGGGGGGTCTTTTGAGTATTGTGCCCGGGAGACTTTGTTTAGAAGAGGGGGGGGAGGGGGGTCTTTTGAGTATTGTGCCCGGCAGACTTTGTTTAGAAGAGGGGGGGGAGGGGGGTCTTTTGAGTATTGTGCCCGGCAGACTTTGTTTAGAAGAGGGGGGGGAGGGGGGTCTTTTGAGTATTGTGCCCGGGAGACTTTGTTTCGAAGAGGGGGGGGAGGGGGGTCTTTTGAGTATTGTGCCCGGCAGACTTTGTTTAGAAGAGGGGGGGGAGGGGGGTCTTTTGAGTATTGTGCCCGGCAGACTTTGTTTAGAAGAGGGGGGGGAGGGGGGTCTTTTGAGTATTGTGCCCGGGAGACTTTGTTTAGAAGAGGGGGGGGAGGGGGGTCTTTTGAGTATTGTGCCCGGGAGACTTTGTTTAGAAGAGGGGGGGGAGGGGGGTCTTTTGAGTATTGTCCCCGGGAGACTTTGTTTAGAAGAGGGGGGGGAGGGGGGTCCATTGAGTATTGTGCCCGGCAGACTTTGTTTAGAAGAGGGGGGGGAGGGAGGTCTTTTGAGTATTGTGCCCGGGAGACTTTGTTTAGAAGAGGGGGGGGAGGGGGGTCTTTTGAGTATTGTGCCTGGGAGACTTTGTTTAGAAGAGGGGGGGGCGTCTTTTGAGTATTGTGCCCGGGAGACTTTGTTTAGAAGAGGGGGGGGAGGGGGGTCTTTTGAGTAATGTGCCCGGGAGACTTTGTTTAGAAGAGGGGGGGGAGGGGGGTTTTTTGAGTATTGTGCCCGGCAGACTTTGTTTAGAAGAGGGGGGGGAGGGGGGTCTTTTGAGTATTGTGCCCGGCAGACTTTGTTTAGAAGAGGGGGGGGAGGGGGGTCTTTTGAGTATTGTGCCCGGCAGACTTTGTTTAGAAGAGGGGGGGGAGGGGGGTCTTTTGAGTATTGTGCCCGGCAGACTTTGTTTAGAAGAGGGGGGGGAGGGGGGTCTTTTGAGTATTGTGCCCGGGAGACTTTGTTTAGAAGAGGGGGGGGAGGGGGGTCTTTTGAGTATTGTGCCCGGGAGACTTTGTTTAGAAGAGGGGGGGGAGGGGGATCTTTTGAGTATTGTCCCCGGGAGACTTTGTTTAGAAGAGGGGGGGGAGGGGGTCTTTTGAGTATTGTGCCCGGCAGACTTTGTTTAGAAGAGGGGGGGGAGGGAGGTCTTTTGAGTATTGTGCCCGGGAGACTTTGTTTAGAAGAGGGGGGGGAGGGGGGTCTTTTGAGTATTGTGCCCGGGAGACTTTGTTTAGAAGAGGGGGGGGGGTCTTTTGAGTATTGTGCCCGGCGGACTTTGTTTAGAAGAGGGGGGGGAGGGGGGTCTTTTGAGTATTGTGCCCGGCAGACTTTGTTTAGAAGAGGGGGGGGGGTCTTTTGAGTATTGTGCCCGGGAGACTTTGTTTAGAAGAGGGGGGGGAGGGGGGTCTTTTGAGTATTGTGCCCGGCAGACTTTGTTTAGAAGAGGGGGGGGAGGGGGGTCTTTTGAGTATTGTGCCCGGGAGACTTTGTTTAGAAGAGGGGGGGGAGGGGGGTCTTTTGAGTATTGTGCCCGGCAGACTTTGTTTAGAAGAGGGGGGGGAGGGGGGTCTTTTGAGTATTGTGCCCGGCAGACTTTGTGTAGAAGAGGGGGGGGAGGGGGGTCTTTTGAGTATTGTGCCCGGGAGACTTTGTTTAGAAGAGGGGGGGGAGGGGGTCTTTTGAGTATTGTGCCCGGCAGACTTTGTTTAGAAGAGGGGGGGGAGGGGGGTCTTTTGAGTATTGTGCCCGGCAGACTTTGATTATAAGAGGGGGGGGAGGGGGGTCTTTTGAGTATTGTGCCCGGCAGACTTTGTTTAGAAGAGGGGGGGGAGGGGGGTCTTTTGAGTATTGTGCCCGGCAGACTTTGTTTATAAGAGGGGGGGGAGGGGGGTCTTTTGAGTATTGTGCCCGGGAGACTTTGTTTAGAAGAGGGGGGGGAGGGGGGTCTTTTGAGTATTGTGCCCGGGAGACTTTGTTTAGAAGAGGGGGGGGAGGGGGGTCTTTTGAGTATTGTCCCCGGGAGACTTTGTTGATAAGAGGGGGGGGAGGGGGGTCTTTTGAGTATTGTGCCCGGCAGACTTTGTTTAGAAGAGGGGGGGGAGGGAGGTCTTTTGAGTATTGTGCCCGGGAGACTTTGTTTAGAAGAGGGGGGGGAGGGGGGTCTTTTGAGTATTGTGCCCGGGAGACTTTGTTTAGAAGAGGGGGGGGAGGGGGGTCTTTTGAGTATTGTGCCCGGGAGACTTTGTTTAGAAGAGGGGGGGGAGGGGGGTCTTTTGAGTATTGTGCCCGGCAGACTTTGTTTAGAAGAGGGGGGGGAGGGGGGTCTTTTGAGTATTGTGCCCGGGAGACTTTGTTTAGAAGAGGGGGGGGAGGGGGGTCTTTTGAGTATTGTGCCCGGCAGACTTTGTTTAGAAGATGGGGGGGAGGGGGGTCTTTTGAGTATTGTGCCCGGGAGACTTTGTTTAGAAGAGGGGGGGGAGGGGGTCTTTTGAGTATTGTGCCCGGCAGACTTTGTTTAGAAGAGGGGGGGGAGGGGGGTCTTTTGAGTATTGTGCCCGGCAGACTTTGTTTATAAGAGGGGGGGGAGGGGGGTCTTTTGAGTATTGTGCCCGGGAGACTTTGTTTAGAAGAGGGGGGGGAGGGGGGTCTTTTGAGTATTGTGCCCGGCAGACTTTGTTTAGAAGAGGGGGGGGAGGGGGGTCTTTTGAGTATTGTGCCCGGCAGACTTTGTTTATAAGAGGGGGGGGAGGGGGGTCTTTTGAGTATTGTGCCCGGGAGACTTTGTTTAGAAGAGGGGGGGGAGGGGGGTCTTTTGAGTATTGTGCCCGGGAGACTTTGTTTAGAAGAGGGGGGGGAGGGGGGTCTTTTGAGTATTGTCCCCGGGAGACTTTGTTGATAAGAGGGGGGGGAGGGGGGTCTTTTGAGTATTGTGCCCGGCAGACTTTGTTTAGAAGAGGGGGGGGAGGGAGGTCTTTTGAGTATTGTGCCCGGGAGACTTTGTTTAGAAGAGGGGGGGGAGGGGGGTCTTTTGAGTATTGTGCCCGGGAGACTTTGTTTAGAAGAGGGGGGGGAGGGGGGTCTTTTGAGTATTGTGCCCGGGAGACTTTGTTTAGAAGAGAGGGGGGAGGGGGGTCTTTTGAGTATTGTGCCCGGCAGACTTTGTTTAGAAGAGGGGGGGGAGGGGGGTCTTTTGAGTATTGTGCCCGGCAGACTTTGTGTAGAAGAGGGGGGGGAGGGGGGTCTTTTGAGTATTGTGCCCGGGAGACTTTGTTTAGAAGAGGGGGGGGAGGGGGTCTTTTGAGTATTGTGCCCGGCAGACTTTGTTTAGAAGAGGGGGGGGAGGGGGGTCTTTTGAGTATTGTGCCCGGCAGACTTTGATTATAAGAGGGGGGGGAGGGGGGTCTTTTGAGTATTGTGCCCGGCAGACTTTGTTTAGAAGAGGGGGGGGAGGGGGGTCTTTTGAGTATTGTGCCCGGCAGACTTTGTTTATAAGAGGGGGGGGAGGGGGGTCTTTTGAGTATTGTGCCCGGGAGACTTTGTTTAGAAGAGGGGGGGGAGGGGGGTCTTTTGAGTATTGTGCCCGGGAGACTTTGTTTAGAAGAGGGGGGGGAGGGGGGTCTTTTGAGTATTGTCCCCGGGAGACTTTGTTGATAAGAGGGGGGGGAGGGGGGTCTTTTGAGTATTGTGCCCGGCAGACTTTGTTTAGAAGAGGGGGGGGAGGGAGGTCTTTTGAGTATTGTGCCCGGGAGACTTTGTTTAGAAGAGGGGGGGGAGGGGGGTCTTTTGAGTATTGTGCCCGGGAGACTTTGTTTAGAAGAGGGGGGGGAGGGGGGTCTTTTGAGTATTGTGCCCGGGAGACTTTGTTTAGAAGAGGGGGGGGAGGGGGGTCTTTTGAGTATTGTGCCCGGCAGACTTTGTTTAGAAGAGGGGGGGGAGGGGGGTCTTTTGAGTATTGTGCCCGGGAGACTTTGTTTAGAAGAGGGGGGGGAGGGGGGTCTTTTGAGTATTGTGCCCGGCAGACTTTGTTTAGAAGATGGGGGGGAGGGGGGTCTTTTGAGTATTGTGCCCGGGAGACTTTGTTTAGAAGAGGGGGGGGAGGGGGTCTTTTGAGTATTGTGCCCGGCAGACTTTGTTTAGAAGAGGGGGGGGAGGGGGGTCTTTTGAGTATTGTGCCCGGCAGACTTTGTTTATAAGAGGGGGGGGAGGGGGGTCTTTTGAGTATTGTGCCCGGGAGACTTTGTTTAGAAGAGGGGGGGGAGGGGGGTCTTTTGAGTATTGTGCCCGGCAGACTTTGTTTATAAGAGGGGGGGGAGGGGGGTCTTTTGAGTATTGTGCCCGGCAGACTTTGTTTAGAAGAGGGGGGGGAGGGGGGTCTTTTGAGTATTGTGCCCGGCAGACTTTGTTTAGAAGAGGGGGGGGAGGGGGGTCTTTTGAGTATTGTGCCCGGGAGACTTTGTTTAGAAGAGGGGGGGGAGGGGGGTCTTTTGAGTATTGTGCCCGGGAGACTTTGTTTAGAAGAGGGGGGGGAGGGGGGTCTTTTGAGTATTGTGCCCGGCAGACTTTGTTTATAAGAGGGGGGGAGGGGGGTCTTTTGAGTATTGTGCCCGGGAGACTTTGTTTAGAAGAGGGGGGGGAGGGGGGTCTTTTGAGTATTGTGCCCGGCAGACTTTGTTTAGAAGAGGGGGGGAAGGGGGGTCTTTTGAGTATTGTGCCCGGGAGACTTTGTTTAGAAGAGGGGGGGGAGGGGGGTCTTTTGAGTATTGTGCCCGGCAGACTTTGTTTAGAAGAGGGGGGGGAGGGGGGTCTTTTGAGTATTGTGCCCGGCAGACTTTGTTTAGAAGAGGGGGGGGGTCTTTTGAGTATTGTGCCCGGGAGACTTTGTTTAGAAGAGGGGGGGGAGGGGGTCTTTTGAGTATTGTGCCCGGCATACTTTGTTTAGAAGAGGGGGGGGAGGGGGGTCTTTTGAGTATTGTGCCCGGCAGACTTTGTTTAGAAGAGGGGGGGGAGGGGGGTCTTTTGAGTATTGTGCCCGGCAGACTTTGTTTAGAAGAGGGGGGGAAGGGGGGTCTTTTGAGTATTGTGCCCGGCAGACTTTGTTTAGAAGAGGGGGGGAGGGGGGTCTTTTGAGTATTGTGCCCGGCAGACTTTGTTTAGAAGAGGGGGGGGAGGGGGGTCTTTTGAGTATTGTGCCCGGCAGACTTTGTTTAGAAGAGGGGGGGGAGGGGGGTCTTTTGAGTATTGTGCCCGGGAGACTTTGTTTAGAAGAGGGGGGGGAGGGGGGTCTTTTGAGTATTGTGCCCGGCAGACTTTGTTTAGAAGATGGGGGGGAGGGGGGTCTTTTGAGTATTGTGCCCGGGAGACTTTGTTTAGAAGAGGGGGGGGAGGGGGGTCTTTTGAGTATTGTGCCCGGCAGACTTTGTTTAGAAGAGGGGGGGGAGGGGGGTCTTTTGAGTATTGTGCCCGCAGACTTTGTTTATAAGAGGGGGGGGAGGGGGGTCTTTTGAGTATTGTGCCCGGGAGACTTTGTTTAGAAGAGGGGGGGGAGGGGGGTCTTTTGAGTATTGTGCCCGGCAGACTTTGTTTATAAGAGGGGGGGGGAGGGGGGTCTTTTGAGTATTGTGCCCGGCAGACTTTGTTTAGAAGAGGGGGGGGAGGGGGGTCTTTTGAGTATTGTGCCCGGGAGACTTTGTTTAGAAGAGGGGGGGGAGGGGGTCTTTTGAGTATTGTGCCCGGGAGACTTTGTTTAGAAGAGGGGGGGGAGGGGGGTCTTTTGAGTATTGTGCCCGGCAGACTTTGTTTAGAAGAGGGGGGGGAGGGGGGTCTTTTGAGTATTGTGCCCGGGAGACTTTGTTTAGAAGAGGGGGGGGAGGGGGGTCTTTTGAGTATTGTGCCCGGCAGACTTTGTTTAGAAGAGGGGGGGGAAGGGGGGTCTTTTGAGTATTGTGCCCGGGAGACTTTGTTTAGAAGAGGGGGGGGAGGGGGGTCTTTTGAGTATTGTGCCCGGGAGACTTTGTTTAGAAGAGGGGGGGGAGGGGGGTCTTTTGAGTATTGTGCCCGGCAGACTTTGTTTAGAAGAGGGGGGGAGGGGGGTCTTTTGAGTATTGTGCCCGGCAGACTTTGTTTAGAAGAGGGGGGGGAGGGGGGTCTTTTGAGTATTGTGCCCGGCAGACTTTGTTTAGAAGAGGGGGGGGAGGGGGGTCTTTTGAGTATTGTGCCCGGCAGACTTTGTTTATAAGAGGGGGGGGAGGGGGGTCTTTTGAGTATTGTGCCCGGGAGACTTTGTTTAGAAGAGGGGGGGAGGGGGTCTTTTGAGTATTGTGCCCCCGACTTGGAGACTTTGTTTAGAAGAGGGGGGGAGGGGGGTCTTTTGAGTATTGTGCCCGGGAGACTTTGTTTAGAAGAGGGGGGGGAGGGGGGTCTTTTGAGTATTGTGCCCGGGCAGACTTTGTTTAGAAGAGGGGGGGGAGGGGGGTCTTTTGAGTATTGTGCCCGGGAGACTTTGTTTAGAAGAGGGGGGGGAGGGGGTCTTTTGAGTATTGTGCCCGGGAGACTTTGTTTAGAAGAGGGGGGGGAGGGGGGTCTTTTGAGTATTGTGCCCGGGAGACTTTGTTTAGAAGAGGGGGGGGAGGGGGGTCTTTTGAGTATTGTGCCCGGCAGACTTTGTTTAGAAGAGGGGGGGGAGGGGGGTCTTTTGAGTATTGTGCCCGGGAGACTTTGTTTAGAAGAGGGGGGGGAGGGGGGTCTTTTGAGTATTGTGCCCGGCAGACTTTGTTTAGAAGAGGGGGGGGAGGGGGGTCTTTTGAGTATTGTGCCCGGGAGACTTTGTTTAGAAGAGGGGGGGGAGGGGGTCTTTTGAGTATTGTGCCCGGCAGACTTTGTTTAGAAGAGGGGGGGAGGGGGGTCTTTTGAGTATTGTGCCCGGAGACTTTGTTTAGAAGAGGGGGGGGAGGGGGGTCTTTTGAGTATTGTGCCCGGGAGACTTTGTTTAGAAGAGGGGGGGAGGGGGGTCTTTTGAGTATTGTGCCCGGCAGACTTTGTTTATAAGAGGGGGGGGAGGGGGTCTTTTGAGTATTGTGCCCGGCAGACTTTGTTTAGAAGAGGGGGGGGAGGGGGGTCTTTTGAGTATTGTGCCCGGCAGACTTTGTTTAGAAGAGGGGGGGGAGGGGGGTCTTTTGAGTATTGTGCCCGGGAGACTTTGTTTAGAAGAGGGGGGGGAGGGGGGTCTTTTGAGTATTGTGCCCGGGAGACTTTGTTTAGAAGAGGGGGGGAGGGGGGTCTTTTGAGTATTGTGCCCGGCAGACTTTGTTTATAAGAGGGGGGGAGGGGGGTCTTTTGAGTATTGTGCCCGGGAGACTTTGTTTAGAAGAGGGGGGGAGGGGGGTCTTTTGAGTATTGTGCCCGGCAGACTTTGTTTAGAAGAGGGGGGGAAGGGGGGTCTTTTGAGTATTGTGCCCGGGAGACTTTGTTTAGAAGAGGGGGGGGAGGGGGGTCTTTTGAGTATTGTGCCCGGCAGACTTTGTTTAGAAGAGGGGGGGGAGGGGGGTCTTTTGAGTATTGTGCCCGGCAGACTTTGTTTAGAAGAGGGGGGGGGTCTTTTGAGTATTGTGCCCGGGAGACTTTGTTTAGAAGAGGGGGGGGAGGGGGGTCTTTTGAGTATTGTGCCCGGCATACTTTGTTTAGAAGAGGGGGGGGAGGGGGGTCTTTTGAGTATTGTGCCCGGCAGACTTTGTTTAGAAGAGGGGGGGGAGGGGGGTCTTTTGAGTATTGTGCCCGGCAGACTTTGTTTAGAAGAGGGGGGGAAGGGGGGTCTTTTGAGTATTGTGCCCGGCAGACTTTGTTTAGAAGAGGGGGGGGAGGGGGGTCTTTTGAGTATTGTGCCCGGCAGACTTTGTTTAGAAGAGGGGGGGGAGGGGGGTCTTTTGAGTATTGTGCCCGGCAGACTTTGTTTAGAAGAGGGGGGGGAGGGGGGTCTTTTGAGTATTGTGCCCGGGAGACTTTGTTTAGAAGAGGGGGGGGAGGGGGGTCTTTTGAGTATTGTGCCCGGCAGACTTTGTTTAGAAGATGGGGGGGAGGGGGGTCTTTTGAGTATTGTGCCCGGGAGACTTTGTTTAGAAGAGGGGGGGGAGGGGGTCTTTTGAGTATTGTGCCCGGCAGACTTTGTTTAGAAGAGGGGGGGAGGGGGGTCTTTTGAGTATTGTGCCCGGCAGACTTTGTTTATAAGAGGGGGGGGAGGGGGGTCTTTTGAGTATTGTGCCCGGGAGACTTTGTTTAGAAGAGGGGGGGGAGGGGGGTCTTTTGAGTATTGTGCCCGGCAGACTTTGTTTATAAGAGGGGGGGGAGGGGGTCTTTTGAGTATTGTGCCCGGCAGACTTTGTTTAGAAGAGGGGGGGGAGGGGGTCTTTTGAGTATTGTGCCCGGCAGACTTTGTTTAGAAGAGGGGGGGGAGGGGGGTCTTTTGAGTATTGTGCCCGGGAGACTTTGTTTAGAAGAGGGGGGGGAGGGGGGTCTTTTGAGTATTGTGCCCGGGAGACTTTGTTTAGAAGAGGGGGGGGAGGGGGGGTCTTTTGAGTATTGTGCCCGGCAGACTTTGTTTATAAGAGGGGGGGGAGGGGGGTCTTTTGAGTATTGTGCCCGGGAGACTTTGTTTAGAAGAGGGGGGGGAGGGGGGTCTTTTGAGTATTGTGCCCGGCAGACTTTGTTTAGAAGAGGGGGGGAAGGGGGGTCTTTTGAGTATTGTGCCCGGGAGACTTTGTTTAGAAGAGGGGGGGGAGGGGGGTCTTTTGAGTATTGTGCCCGGCAGACTTTGTTTAGAAGAGGGGGGGGAGGGGGGTCTTTTGAGTATTGTGCCCGGGAGACTTTGTTTAGAAGAGGGGGGGGGTCTTTTGAGTATTGTGCCCGGGAGACTTTGTTTAGAAGAGGGGGGGGAGGGGGGGTCTTTTGAGTATTGTGCCCGGCATACTTTGTTTAGAAGAGGGGGGGGAGGGGGGTCTTTTGAGTATTGTGCCCGGCAGACTTTGTTTAGAAGAGGGGGGGGAGGGGGGTCTTTTGAGTATTGTGCCCGGCAGACTTTGTTTAGAAGAGGGGGGGAAGGGGGGTCTTTTGAGTATTGTGCCCGGCAGACTTTGTTTAGAAGAGGGGGGGGAGGGGGGTCTTTTGAGTATTGTGCCCGGGAGACTTTGTTTAGAAGAGGGGGGGGAGGGGGGTCTTTTGAGTATTGTGCCCGGCAGACTTTGTTTAGAAGGGGGGGGGGAGGGGGGTCTTTTGAGTATTGTGCCCGGCAGACTTTGTTTAGAAGAGGGGGGGGAGGGGGGTCTTTTGAGTATTGTGCCCGGCAGACTTTGTTTATAAGAGGGGGGGGAGGGGGGTCTTTTGAGTATTGTGCCCGGCAGACTTTGTTTAGAAGAGGGGGGGGAGGGGGGTCTTTTGAGTATTGTGCCCGGGAGACTTTGTTTAGAAGAGGGGGGGGGTCTTTTGAGTATTGTGCCCGGCAGACTTTGTTTAGAAGAGGGGGGGGAGGGGGGTCTTTTGAGTATTGTGCCCGGGAGACTTTGTTTAGAAGAGGGGGGGAAGGGGGGTCTTTTGAGTATTGTGCCCGGCAGACTTTGTTTAGAAGAGGGGGGGGGTCTTTTGAGTATTGTGCCCGGCAGACTTTGTTTAGAAGAGGGGGGGGAGGGGGGTCTTTTGAGTATTGTGCCCGGGAGACTTTGTTTAGAAGAGGGGGGGGAGGGGGGTCTTTTGAGTATTGTGCCCAGGGAGACTTTGTTTAGAAGAGGGGGGGGAGGGGGTCTTTTGAGTATTGTGCCCGGCAGACTTTGTTTATAAGAGGGTGGGGAGGGGGGTCTTTTGAGTATTGTGCCCGGCAGACTTTGTTTAGAAGAGGGGGGGGAGGGGGGTCTTTTGAGTATTGTGCCCGGGAGACTTTGTTTAGAAGAGGGGGGGGAGGGGGTCTTTTGAGTATTGTGCCCGGCAGACTTTGTTTAGAAGAGGGGGGGGAGGGGGGTCTTTTGAGTATTGTGCCCGGCAGACTTTGTTTAGAAGAGGGGGGGAAGGGGGGTCTTTTGAGTATTGTGCCCGGGAGACTTTGTTTAGAAGAGGGGGGGGAAGGGGGGTCTTTTGAGTATTGTGCCCGGGAGACTTTGTTTAGAAGAGGGGGGGGAGGGGGGTCTTTTGAGTATTGTGCCCGGGAGACTTTGTTTGGAAGAGGGGGGGGAGGGGGGTCTTTTGAGTATTGTGCCCGGCAGACTTTGTTTAGAAGAGGGGGGGAAGGGGGGTCTTTTGAGTATTGTGCCCGGGAGATTTTGTTTAGAAGAGGGGGGGGAGGGGGGTCTTTTGAGTATTGTGCCCGGCAGACTTTGTTTAGAAGAGGGGGGGGAGGGGGGTCTTTTGAGTATTGTGCCCGGCAGACTTTGTTTAGAAGAGGGGGGGGAGGGGGGTCTTTTGAGTATTGTGCCCGGGAGACTTTGTTTATAAGAGGGGGGGGAGGGGGGTCTTTTGAGTATTGTGCCCGGCAGACTTTGTTTAGAAGAGGGGGGGGAGGGGGGTCTTTTGAGTATTGTGCCCGGCAGACTTTGTTTAGAAGAGGGGGGGGAGGGGGGTCTTTTGAGTATTGTGCCCGGCAGACTTTGTTTATAAGAGGGGGGGGAGGGGGGTCTTTTGAGTATTGTGCCCGGGAGACTTTGTTTAGAAGAGGGGGGGAAGGGGGGTCTTTTGAGTATTGTGCCCGGGAGACTTTGTTTAGAAGAGGGGGGGGAGGGGGGTCTTTTGAGTATTGTGCCCGGCAGACTTTGTTTAGAAGAGGGGGGGGAGGGGGGTCTTTTGAGTATTGTGCCCGGCAGACTTTGTTTCATAAGAGGGGGGGGAGGGGGGTCTTTTGAGTATTGTGCCCGGCAGACTTTGTTTAGAAGAGGGGGGGGAGGGGGGGTCTTTTGAGTATTGTGCCCGGCAGACTTTGTTCATAAGAGGGGGGGGAGGGGGGTCTTTTGAGTATTGTGCCCGGCAGACTTTGTTTAGAAGAGGGGGGGAAGGGGGGTCTTTTGAGTATTGTGCCCGGGAGACTTTGTTTAGAAGAGGGGGGGGAGGGGGGTCTTTTGAGTATTGTGCCCGGGAGACTTTGTTTAGAAGAGGGGGGGGAGGGGGGTCTTTTGAGTATTGTGCCCGGCAGACTTTGTTTAGAAGAGGGGGGGAGGGGGTCTTTTGAGTATTGTGCCCGGGAGACTTTGTTTAGAAGAGGGGGGGAGGGGGGTCTTTTGAGTATTGTGCCCGGCAGACTTTGTTTAGAAGAGGGGGGGGAGGGGGGTCTTTTGAGTATTGTGCCCGGGAGACTTTGTTTAGAAGAGGGGGGGGAGGGGGGTCTTTTGAGTATTGTGCCCGGGAGACTTTGTTTAGAAGAGGGGGGGTGAGGGGGGTCTTTTGAGTATTGTGCCCGGCAGATTTTGTTTATAAGAGGGGGGGGAGGGGGGTCTTTTGAGTATTGTGCCCGGCAGACTTTGTTTAGAAGAGGGGGGGGAGGGGGGTCTTTTGAGTATTGTGCCCGGCAGACTTTGTTTAGAAGAGGGGGGGGAGGGGGGTCTTTTGAGTATTGTGCCCGGCAGACTTTGTTTAGAAGAGGGGGGGGAGGGGGGTCTTTTGAGTATTGTGCCCGGCAGACTTTGTTTAGAAGAGGGGGGGGAGGGGGGTCTTTTGAGTATTGTGCCCGGGAGACTTTGTTTAGAAGAGGGGGGGGAGGGGGGTCTTTTGAGTATTGTGCCCGGCAGACTTTGTTTAGAAGAGGGGGGGGAGGGGGGTCTTTTGAGTATTGTGCCCGGGAGACTTTGTTTAGAAGAGGGGGGGGAGGGGGGTCTTTTGAGTATTGTGCCCGGCAGACTTTGTTTAGAAGAGGGGGGGAAGGGGGGTCTTTTGAGTATTGTGCCCGGGAGACTTTGTTTAGAAGAGGGGGGGGAGGGGGGTCTTTTGAGTATTGTGCCCGGCAGACTTTGTTTAGAAGAGGGGGGGGAGGGGGGTCTTTTGAGTATTGTGCCCGGGAGACTTTGTTTAGAAGAGGGGGGGGAGGGGGGTCTTTTGAGTATTGTGCCCGGGAGACTTTGTTTAGAAGAGGGGGGCTGAGGGGGGTCTTTTGAGTATTGTGCCCGGCAGATTTTGTTTATAAGAGGGGGGGGAGGGGGTCTTTTGAGTATTGTGCCCGGCAGACTTTGTTTAGAAGAGGGGGGGGAGGGGGGTCTTTTGAGTATTGTGCCCGGGAGACTTTGTTTAGAAGAGGGGGGGGAGGGGGTCTTTTGAGTATTGTGCCCGGCAGACTTTGTTTAGAAGAGGGGGGGGAGGGGGGTCTTTTGAGTATTGTGCCCGGCAGACTTTGTTTAGAAGAGGGGGGGGAGGGGGGTCTTTTGAGTATTGTGGCCGGCAGACTTTGTTTGGAAGAGGGGGGGGAGGGGGGTCTTTTGAGTATTGTGCCCGGCAGACTTTGTTTAGAAGAGGGGGGGGGGTCTTTTGAGTATTGTGCCCGGCAGACTTTGTTTAGAAGAGGGGGGGGAGGGGGGTCTTTTGAGTATTGTGCCCGGCAGACTTTGTTTAGAAGAGGGGGGGGAGGGGGGTCTTTTGAGTATTGTGCCCGGGAGACTTTGTTTAGAAGAGGGGGGGAGGGGGGTCTTTTGAGTATTGTGCCCGGGAGACTTTGTTTAGAAGAGGGGGGGGAGGGGGTCTTTTGAGTATTGTGCCCGGCAGACTTTGTTTATAAGAGGGGGGGGAGGGGGGTCTTTTGAGTATTGTGCCCGGCAGACTTTGTTTAGAAGAGGGGGGGGAGGGGGTCTTTTGAGTATTGTGCCCGGCAGACTTTGTTTAGAAGAGGGGGGGAGGGTGGTCTTTTGAGTATTGTGCCCGGGAGACTTTGTTTAGAAGAGGGGGGGGTCTTTTAAGTATTGTGCCCGGCAGACTTTGTTTAGAAGAGGGGGGGTGAGGGGGGTCTTTTGAGTATTGTGCCCGGCAGACTTTGTTTAGAAGAGGGGGGGAGGGGGGTCTTTTGAGTATTGTGCCCGGCAGACTTTGTTTAGAAGAGGGGGGGGAGGGGGGTCTTTTGAGTATTGTGCCCGGCAGACTTTGTTTAGAAGAGGGGGGGAGGGGGGTCTTTTGAGTATTGTGCCCGGCAGACTTTGTTTATAAGAGGGGGGGGAGGGGGGTCTTTTGAGTATTGTGCCCGGCAGACTTTGTTTAGAAGAGGGGGGGAGGGGGTCTTTTGAGTATTGTGCCCGGCAGACTTTGTTTAGAAGAGGGGGGGGAGGGGGGTCTTTTGAGTATTGTGCCCGGCAGACTTTGTTTAGAAGAGGGGGGGGAGGGGGGTCTTTTGAGTATTGTGCCCGGGAGACTTTGTTTAGAAGAGGGGGGGGAGGGGGGTCTTTTGAGTATTGTGCCCGGCAGACTTTGTTTAGAAGAGGGGGGGAGGGGGGTCTTTTGAGTATTGTGCCCGGCAGACTTTGTTTAGAAGAGGGGGGGGAGGGGGGTCTTTTGAGTATTGTGCCCGGCAGACTTTGTTTATAAGAGGGGGGGGAGGGGGGTCTTTTGAGTATTGTGCCCGGCAGACTTTGTTTAGAAGAGGGGGGGGAGGGGGGTCTTTTGAGTATTGTGCCCGGCAGACTTTGTTTAGAAGAGGGGGGGGGTCTTTTGAGTATTGTGCCCGGCAGACTTTGTTTAGAAGAGGGGGGGGAGGGGGGTCTTTTGAGTATTGTGCCCGGCAGACTTTGTTTAGAAGAGGGGGGGAAGGGGGGTCTTTTGAGTATTGTGCCCGGGAGACTTTGTTTAGAAGAGGGGGGGGAGGGGGGTCTTTTGAGTATTGTGCCCGGCAGACTTTGTTTAGAAGAGGGGGGGGAGGGGGGTCTTTTGAGTATTGTGCCCGGCAGACTTTGTTTAGAAGAGGGGGGGGAGGGGGGTCTTTTGAGTATTGTGCCCGGGAGACTTTGTTTAGAAGAGGGGGGGGAGGGGGGTCTTTTGAGTATTGTGCCCGGGAGACTTTGTTTAGAAGAGGGGGGGGAGGGGGGTCTTTTGAGTATTGTGCCCGGCAGACTTTGTTTATAAGAGGGGGGGGAGGGGGGTCTTTTGAGTATTGTGCCCGGCAGACTTTGTTTAGAAGAGGGGGGGGAGGGGGGTCTTTTGAGTATTGTGCCCGGCAGACTTTGTTTAGAAGAGGGGGGGGAGGGGGGTCTTTTGAGTATTGTGCCCGGCAGACTTTGTTTAGAAGAGGGGGGGGAGGGGGGTCTTTTGAGTATTGTGCCCGGCAGACTTTGTTTAGAAGAGGGGGGGAAGGGGGGTCTTTTGAGTATTGTGCCCGGCAGACTTTGTTTAGAAGAGGGGGGGGAGGGGGGTCTTTTGAGTATTGTGCCCGGCAGACTTTGTTTAGAAGAGGGGGGGGAAGGGGGTCTTTTGAGTATTGTGCCCGGGAGACTTTGTTTAGAAGAGGGGGGGGAGGGGGGTCTTTTGAGTATTGTGCCCGGGAGACTTTGTTTAGAAGAGGGGGGGAGGGGGGGTCTTTTGAGTATTGTGCCCGGCAGACTTTGTTTAGAAGAGGGGGGAAGGGGGGTCTTTTGAGTATTGTGCCCGGGAGATTTTGTTTAGAAGAGGGGGGGGAGGGGGGTCTTTTGAGTATTGTGCCCGGCAGACTTTGTTTAGAAGAGGGGGGGGAGGGGGGTCTTTTGAGTATTGTGCCCGGCAGACTTTGTTTAGAAGAGGGGGGGGAGGGGGGTCTTTTGAGTATTGTGCCCGGCAGACTTTGTTTAGAAGAGGGGGGGGAGGGGGGTCTTTTGAGTATTGTGCCCGGCAGACTTTGTTTATAAGAGGGGGGGGAGGGGGGTCTTTTGAGTATTGTGCCCGGGAGACTTTGTTTAGAAGAGGGGGGGTGAGGGGGGTCTTTTGAGTATTGTGCCCGGGAGACTTTGTTTAGAAGAGGGGGGGGAGGGGGGTCTTTTGAGTATTGTGCCCGGCAGACTTTGTTTAGAAGAGGGGGGGGAGAGGGGTCTTTTGAGTATTGTGCCCGGCAGACTTTGTTCATAAGAGGGGGGGGAGGGGGGTCTTTTGAGTATTGTGCCCGGCAGACTTTGTTTAGAAGAGGGGGGGGAGGGGGGTCTTTTGAGTATTGTGCCCGGCAGACTTTGTTTCATAAGAGGGGGGGGAGGGGGGTCTTTTGAGTATTGTGCCCGGCAGACTTTGTTTAGAAGAGGGGGGGAAGGGGGGTCTTTTGAGTATTGTGCCCGGGAGACTTTGTTTAGAAGAGGGGGGGGAGGGGGGTCTTTTGAGTATTGTGCCCGGGAGACTTTGTTTAGAAGAGGGGGGGGAGGGGGGTCTTTTGAGTATTGTGCCCGGCAGACTTTGTTTAGAAGAGGGGGGGGAGGGGGGTCTTTTGAGTATTGTGCCCGGCAGACTTTGTTTAGAAGAGGGGGGGTAGGGGGGTCTTTTGAGTATTGTGCCCGGGAGACTTTGTTTAGAAGAGGGGGGGGAGGGGGGTCTTTTGAGTATTGTGCCCGGGAGACTTTGTTTAGAAGAGGGGGGGTGAGGGGGGTCTTTTGAGTATTGTGCCCGGCAGACTTTGTTTATAAGAGGGGGGGGAGGGGGGTCTTTTGAGTATTGTGCCCGGCAGACTTTGTTTAGAAGAGGGGGGGGAGGGGGGTCTTTTGAGTATTGTGCCCGGCAGACTTTGTTTAGAAGAGGGGGGGGAGGGGGGTCTTTTGAGTATTGTGCCCGGCAGACTTTGTTTAGAAGAGGGGGGGGAGGGGGGTCTTTGGAGTATTGTGCCCGGCAGACTTTGTTTAGAAGAGGGGGGGGAGGGGGGTCTTTTGAGTATTGTGCCCGGGAGACTTTGTTTAGAAGAGGGGGGGGAGGGGGGTCTTTTGAGTATTGTGCCCGGCAGACTTTGTTTAGAAGAGGGGGGGGAGGGGGGTCTTTTGAGTATTGTGCCCGGGAGACTTTGTTTAGAAGAGGGGGGGGAGGGGGGTCTTTTGAGTATTGTGCCCGGCAGACTTTGTTTAGAAGAGGGGGGGGAGGGGGGTCTTTTGAGTATTGTGCCCGGGAGACTTTGTTTAGAAGAGGGGGGGGAGGGGGGTCTTTTGAGTATTGTGCCCGGCAGACTTTGTTTAGAAGAGGGGGGGGAGGGGGGTCTTTTGAGTATTGTGCCCGGGAGACTTTGTTTAGAAGAGGGGGGGTGAGGGGGGTCTTTTGAGTATTGTGCCCGGGAGACTTTGTTTAGAAGAGGGGGGGGAGGGGGGTCTTTTGAGTATTGTGCCCGGCAGACTTTGTTTAGAAGAGGGGGGGGAGGGGGGTCTTTTGAGTATTGTGCCCGGCAGAATTTGTTTATAAGAGGGGGGGGAGGGGGGTCTTTTGAGTATTGTGCCCGGCAGACTTTGTTTAGAAGAGGGGGGGGAGGGGGGTCTTTTGAGTATTGTGCCCGGGATACTTTGTTTAGAAGAGGGGGGGGAGGGGGGTCTTTTGAGTATTGTGCCCGGCAGACTTTGTTTATAAGAGGGGGGGGAGGGGGGTCTTTTGAGTATTGTGCCCGGCAGACTTTGTTTAGAAGAGGGGGGGGAGGGGGGTCTTTTGAGTATTGTGCCCGGCAGACTTTGTTTAGAAGAGGGGGGGGAGGGGGGTCTTTTGAGTATTGTGCCCGGCAGACTTTGTTCAGAAGAGGGGGGGGGTCTTTTGAGTATTGTGCCCGGCAGACTTTGTTTAGAAGAGGGGGGGTGAGGGGGGTCTTTTGAGTATTGTGCCCGGCAGACTTTGTTTAGAAGAGGGGGGGGAGGGGGGTCTTTTGAGTATTGTGCCCGGCAGACTTTGTTTAGAAGAGGGGGGGGAGGGGGGTCTTTTGAGTATTGTGCCCGGCAGACTTTGTTTATAAGAGGGGGGGGAGGGGGGTCTTTTGAGTATTGTGCCCGGCAGACTTTGTTTAGAAGAGGGGGGGAAGGGGGGTCTTTTGAGTATTGTGCCCGGGAGACTTTGTTTAGAAGAGGGGGGGGAGGGGGGTCTTTTGAGTATTGTGCCCGGCAGACTTTGTTTAGAAGAGGGGGGGGAGGGGGGTCTTTTGAGTATTGTGCCCGGCAGACTTTGTTTAGAAGAGGGGGGGGAGGGGGGTCTTTTGAGTATTGTGCCCGGCAGACTTTGTTTAGAAGAGGGGGGGGAGGGGGGTCTTTTGAGTATTGTGCCCGGCAGACTTTGTTTAGAAGAGGGGGGGGAGGGGGGTCTTTTGAGTATTGTGCCCGGGAGACTTTGTTTAGAAGAGGGGGGGGAGGGGGGTCTTTTGAGTATTGTGCCTGGGAGACTTTGTTTAGAAGAGGGGGGGGAGGGGGGTCTTTTGAGTATTGTGCCCGGCAGACTTTGTTTAGAAGAGGGGGGGGAGGGAGGTCTTTTGAGTATTGTGCCCGGGAGACTTTGTTTAGAAGAGGGGGGGGGTCTTTTGAGTATTGTGCCCGGCAGACTTTGTTTAGAAGAGGGGGGGGAGGGGGGTCTTTTGAGTATTGTGCCCGGGAGACTTTGTTTAGAAGAGGGGGGGGGGTCTTTTGAGTATTGTGCCCGGCAGACTTTGTTTAGAAGAGGGGGGGGGGGGAGGGGGGTCTTTTGAGTATTGTGCCCGGCAGACTTTGTTTAGAAGAGGGGGGGGAGGGGGGTCTTTTGAGTATTGTGCCCGGCAGACTTTGTTTAGAAGAGGGGGGGGAGGGGGGTCTTTTGAGTATTGTGCCCGGCAGACTTTGTTTAGAAGAGGGGGGGGAGGGGGGTCTTTTGAGTATTGTGCCCGGCAGACTTTGTTTATAAGAGGGGGGGGAGGGGGGTCTTTTGAGTATTGTGCCCGGCAGACTTTGTTTAGAAGAGGGGGGGAAGGGGGGTCTTTTGAGTATTGTGCCTGGGAGACTTTGTTTAGAAGAGGGGGGGGAGGGGGGTCTTTTGAGTATTGTGCCCGGGAGACTTTGTTTATAAGAGGGGGGGAGGGGGGTCTTTTGAGTATTGTGCCCGGCAGACTTTGTTTAGAAGAGGGGGGGGAGGGGGGTCTTTTGAGTATTGTGCCCGGGAGACTTTGTTTAGAAGAGGGGGGGGAGGGGGGTCTTTTGAGTATTGTGCCCGGCAGACTTTGTTTAGAAGAAGGAGGGGGAGGGGGGTCTTTTGAGTATTGTGCCCGGGAGACTTTGTTTAGAACAGGGGGGGGGTCTTTTGAGTATTGTGCCCGGCAGACTTTGTTTAGAAGAGGGGGGGTGAGGGGGGTCTTTTGAGTATTGTGCCCGGCAGACTTTGTTTAGAAGAGGGGGGGGAGGGGGGTCTTTTGAGTATTGTGCCCGGCAGACTTTGTTTAGAAGAGGGGGGGTGAGGGGGGTCTTTTGAGTATTGTGCCCGGCAGACTTTGTTTAGAAGAGGGGGGGTGAGGGGGGTCTTTTGAGTATTGTGCCCGGCAGACTTTGTTTAGAAGAGGGGGGGGAGGGGGGTCTTTTGAGTATTGTGCCCGGCAGACTTTGTTTAGAAGAGGGGGGGGAGGGGGGTCTTTTGAGTATTGTGCCCGGCAGACTTTGTTTAGAAGAGGGGGGGTGAGGGGGGTCTTTTGAGTATTGTGCCCGGCAGACTTTGTTTAGAAGAGGGGGGGTGAGGGGGGTCTTTTGAGTATTGTGCCCGGCAGACTTTGTTTAGAAGAGGGGGGGGAGGGGGGTCTTTTGAGTATTGTGCCCGGCAGACTTTGTTTATAAGAGGGGGGGGAAGGGGGTCTTTTGAGTATTGTGCCCGGCAGACTTTGTTTATAAGAGGGGGGGGAAGGGGGTCTTTTGAGTATTGTGCCCGGCAGACTTTGTTTAGAAGAGGGGGGGGAGGGGGGCCTTTTGAGTATTGTGCCGGGGAGACTTTGTTTAGAAGAGGGGGGGGAGGGAGGTCTTTTGAGTATTGTGCCCGGCAGACTTTGTTTATAAGAGGGGGGGGAAGGGGGTCTTTTGAGTATTGTGCCCGGCAGACTTTGTTTAGAAGAGGGGGGGGAGGGGGGCCTTTTGAGTATTGTGCCGGGGAGACTTTGTTTAGAAGAGGGGGGGGAGGGGGGTCTTTTGAGTATTGTGCCCGGCAGACTTTGTTTAGAAGAGGGGGGGAAGGGGGGTCTTTTGAGTATTGTGCCCGGGAGACTTTGTTTAGAAGAGGGGGGGGAGGGGGGTCTTTTGAGTATTGTGCCCGGCAGACTTTGTTTAGAAGAGGGGGGGGAGGGGGGTCTTTTGAGTATTGTGCCCGGCAGACTTTGTTTAGAAGAGGGGGGGGAGGGGGGTCTTTTGAGTATTGTGCCCGGCAGACTTTGTTTAGAAGAGGGGGGGTGAGGGGGGTCTTTTGAGTATTGTGCCCGGCAGACTTTGTTTAGAAGAGGGGGGGTGAGGGGGGTCTTTTGAGTATTGTGCCCGGCAGACTTTGTTTAGAAGAGGGGGGGGAGGGGGGTCTTTTGAGTATTGTGCCCGGCAGACTTTGTTTATAAGAGGGGGGGGAAGGGGGTCTTTTGAGTATTGTGCCCGGCAGACTTTGTTTAGAAGAGGGGGGGGGGGCTTATGAGTATTGTGCCGGGGAGACTTTGTTTAGAAGAGGGGGGGGAGGGGGGTCTTTTGAGTATTGTGCCCGGCAGACTTTGTTTAGAAGAGGGGGGGAAGGGGGGTCTTTTGAGTATTGTGCCCGGGAGACTTTGTTTAGAAGAGGGGGGGGAGGGGGGTCTTTTGAGTATTGTGCCCGGCAGACTTTGTTTAGAAGAGGGGGGGGAGGGGGGTCTTTTGAGTATTGTGCCCGGCAGACTTTGTTTAGAAGAGGGGGGGGAGGGGGGTCTTTTGAGTATTGTGCCCGGCAGACTTTGTTTAGAAGAGGGGGGGGAGGGGGGTCTTTTGAGTATTGTGCCCGGCAGACTTTGTTTAGAAGAGGGGGGGGAGGGGGGTCTTTTGAGTATTGTGCCCGGGAGACTTTGTTTAGAAGAGGGGGGGGAGGGGGGTCTTTTGAGTATTGTGCCTGGGAGACTTTGTTTAGAAGAGGGGGGGGAGGGGGGTCTTTTGAGTATTGTGCCCGGCAGACTTTGTTTAGAAGAGGGGGGGGAGGGAGGTCTTTTGAGTATTGTGCCCGGGAGACTTTGTTTAGAAGAGGGGGGGGGTCTTTTGAGTATTGTGCCCGGCAGACTTTGTTTAGAAGAGGGGGGGGAGGGGGGTCTTTTGAGTATTGTGCCCGGGAGACTTTGTTTAGAAGAGGGGGGGGGGGTCTTTTGAGTATTGTGCCCGGCAGACTTTGTTTAGAAGAGGGGGGGTGAGGGGGGTCTTTTGAGTATTGTGCCCGGCAGACTTTGTTTAGAAGAGAGGGAGGCAGTCACAAAAGCCCGGTATGGGCAATAGAAGTCGCAAATAGCGTCATTGGGCGGGACGGGTGGGCTGCTGGCAACAAGCAAAAATGCTCTACAAGTACAGAGGCTCACTGCACACACGCATGCGCACACACACACCACCCGACGAGCAAAACCAAAGCTCAGGCACGGCTGAGCTAAGATTTTGCTAAAAC
>CAXIWF010000712.1:0-13315 GCA_964036045.1 Eutreptiella sp. 'Long Island Sound 2002' | reverse complement strand
GGGCGGGCGGGCGGGCGTACATAAATATACCATGCCACGCTCTTTTCCAAAATAGTTGTCGATATATAAACTTCCCACACTGTACTGTTGATGTTCAATAATATTATGTGCACAGAGATTCTATTGATTTGCGCATTGAGAAAGGGATCCGCAAGCCGAGCTATAGTACGAACCTGTCCTTCCTGCTGACGGGCAACGATGCGCATGAGGTAGACGGTGATTACCAGCACGCCGCGCCCATCGTGCAGGTGGAATCCCTCACCTCCGCGCAAGACCTTGAAGGCAGTATCAACCAGCTGCTCTCCTCAGCCACGTCTGTCGTCTCGCAGTTCGTCTCCATTGACGAGTCCGGCCTGCTCATCTTCTGGGTAACCAACCAGCAAGCTGCCGTGGGTGCCTATGCCGCCGGAGACACCCAACTTGCTGAGGACTTGCAGCGCAGCCCCTGGGGCACAGTGATGCTGGTACAGACCCGGCAAATCCACGCGCACACGCCGTCACCGTCATCTGCTCTGCCTCCACCGGGCAACAGCAGCGGGGGCGGCAGCCTCAGTCCCTTGAGTGGGGCGGTGTCGGGGCGAGTGCTCACGGCTCGACCGCCGCCAGGGGCTACAGGCGCAGGAAGCTTTTTGCCACATGCCGACTTGGTGATGGCATCTGTGCCTGAAGACCTGTCTCTGGTGCTGGTGTCGCTGGCAGGGGGCCGCGTGGAGAAGCTAGCACGCTTCGGGGAGCCTCCGCACCCCCATGCCTTATGCCGCGCTCACCACGAGGCCTCTGACCTGCAGATCGAGATGGTAGATGGACTTGGTACAGAGCGAGCTGAGTCCAAGCACAGTGGTAGTAGCACGACGGGGGGAAAGGTATTCACCCACACACAGGTGCAGGAGACGAACTTTTTTGCTCGTGTCAGCTGTATGGCGGTGCGTGCTGGGCGGAGTCCGGGTCAGAGGCAGGGGCCAGATACAGGACCACTTGATAGTAGCGACGCGGATGCGAAAGGCTTGCCAGACACAGGAGCTACTGCTTCCATCGCGGCAACGTTGTCAACAGCATCTTTGGTTTTGGTAGGCAGAGCAGACGGCACAATCGACTTATTCCAGCTCGATGCCGAGAATCCCGTCCAATCCTGGAGTCTGAACGGCTTTGTCGATGGTGGCAACAGCACTGGAGGTAGTCGTGGAGGCAAGCCCAAGGTGAAGCCGTCTCCAGTAGTGCTGGTGCGTTGGTGCTCGTCGCGTGCTGCAGTGTTCTTCGCAGCAGACTCCCGGGGCAATCTCTTCTTGTTCGATCTTAGCCAGGACCCATACGCACCTATAGACATCCAGCAGGCTGCAGCAGGGCAACAACAGGACAGGGGCAGCAGCGGCAGCAGTGGTAGCGTAAAACTTAACTCTAAGCTCGTTTCTTTCTCCAATGTGCGGCCAGGAAGCAGCTATTTCTATGTGGCGACCGGGCAGCAGCAGCAGGGAGGTGGGCATAGCATACGAGTGCGCAAAGGCAGTGCTAGTGTGGCGAGGTGCCCGGATGCGCAGCGCATTGCAGAGGAGCAAAAGCTGCGTGCAGCACTGAACTCGCTCTGTACAGTGACTTGCCCCGCGCCCTCCGTCACATTTCGGCCTGCGAATGCCACTGCTGGTAAGTTTTAAGGGGGGGGGGGTGAAAGTATTTCAAGCTAAATTACCATATACCGATTGCTGTGTGTCTTGCGTCTCCAGAACACCTGTCATTATTATCCCATTTTCTATTGTTATTAACCAAATAACTGTTGAGGATATTAAAAAGTTAATTTGATCTGATGATGCTCCATCTATTAATGTGTCGTTATAGCAGGTCTAACTCGAGACGCGAAGTAGCTGCGGCATGAGCAGATCTATCAAATCCGCACTAGGTACTTGATGGCTCCATTATAGTCTATCACAGTGTGATATCATAGTTTTAGCCAACCAGCCAGGCTGCAGCTGTGCGGTAGGTTGTATACGCAGTTGGATAGTTTTTCTGGGCCATAACTACGATAATTATTTCGAACAGCTATGCTTCATAGCTAAAACTTTATGTAGGTTTATCATATTTTTGGGGTAAATTATCTGCAGCAGGTGTTTCCTTGCACAAGGGCAGGACGGCCGCGGAAGGCTCCACAGGGTTGAACATCAAAACCAAAAAGCAAGATCAAAAAACCCATCTATTAAGTTACCAGTGACCTTACTTGCTTACTGCGGGGCCGTTTTTAAAATAATCTGCGATACATAGCATTAGTAATCGGTACACGAACGACCTCCTATATATATAGCCCTCCATTGCGACTATGCAACTGTCAAGCTACATACGCCGCATCGGTGGTCCGTGTGTCCCTTACATTGGACCACTACTTGGCACTAAATTATTCCTATTTTCAGATAGAGATAATAAGCTAGATTGATGCCTTACTGCTACATTCACGCATATCTTGCCCCGCCGCCAATTGCACCCCCTTTAGCACCCCCTCTAGCGCCACCCCCACCTCTGGAATTGGCGGCGATGTTTCGGTCGAGAGAGTTGAACGAATCGGACTGATGGGTAGAATCATATAGTGCGTTGAGCAGATCAGCATAAGCACTGTTGCCGCCACTAGCTCCCGTTCCGCTGCCTCCCTGCTGCGCTTTCTGCGCCTCAATAAGCTTCTGCTGATAGAGGAATTGTTGCCATTCTTCAAAGGACACCTGTCCATCGCCGTCCAGATCAAATTCATCGAAGTTCGGAAAATCTTTCTCAGATAGCTCAGGGAATGAGGATAAATATTTCCTGACATAAGTATTGAACTCTGTTCTTGATATCATGTCATCGTTATTCGTATCAGGCGCCTTAAACTCTTCGTAATCGCGCTCTAACGACTCCTTTTCAAGGTCATCATAGGCCTTGTAGAGCTTGCGATACTCTTGCTGCCACTGCTTCTCGCGCTGTTTATATATTTCCTCTTGCAACTGCATATACTGTAAGAGATCTTTTTTGTCTTTCTCAAACTTCTTCTTTAGGCCTCTTCCCGCCATCCATCGGCCGACCAACCCCCCGAAGAGTCCAGATGCAACTGCAACTGCAACAGGGCCCCTACACGTGCAACCAGCATGTATTTAATATATGATATTATAATTATGATAGTTCAAATAATTTCGGCATTAACATCATCTAGTGTACGAGATATTCAAGCGTTTCATTCGCCATAAATTACCTATTGTTTCGCCTTCTTGCCATTCCTGCACCACGGGCGTAATCTGCATAGTCTTGCCCGGTCGCCACCGCCAACAGCGCAACTAAAACCACCGACAATAGTTTCATGTTTGGCATCAGAACCAATAAATGAAATTTGGGCGATATTTTACGCTTATTATATGCTATGGCTATTGCACGTTGCATGTTGTGGATGCGTGTGGATGGATGTCGTAGATTTTCTCACACGTCACAGAGATCCATGTCAGCGCGAAAAAAATAATTTGCATGTGAAATAACTACAGCCTAACATATACGCAAATTAATAAAGTACGTTACACGCGGCGAGGTGGACTTACACTAGATCCAATTTCGGGATCTTGGGAATTTAATATATTGTGTTCACGCTGGCACGTCCGACAATACTATTGTAGTAAATATGTGATAGTACGTAGTACGGTGTTAATTTATAGATAGCTATCGAAGTAAATATAAAGCATATTAGCAATTTAATGTGCAAAGATAGGCAGGCAAGCAGGCAAGCAGGCAGGCATAAATGTCATGCCTGCACATCATTGCTGAAATCAACTGCAGAGCTGAAGTCCCAAAACCGATTAAACCGCAAATTCGCCACGATTGGGATAGGGTAGTAGACTCTATCAAGTTCTGAATGTGCTTCGCCTTTGTTTGTCCAATTTTCGATCGAAAGCTCCGAGGTCGGGCTGTTTAAACTAGTAGAGCTGTGCGAGACTAGGGTGAGCATATTGTGCTTGCCTATGTACCCGTCATCGCCATCCAGTAGGCGAAGCTTGAACCACATCACACTATAGTGTAGAGGAACCTGGTGGCAGCAACAGGTTAAGATGAGTACGATCAAATTTTTGAACCGTTGAACTTTTTACGGTCAATTCACAGTATTTAGGCATTGTATGCACGTGTATGGTATCGAGGCACTGCGCACAGCGCCGGTGAAAGAGCTCCAGCACAACTGTTCCAAGCTCATTGTAAACTTTTACCTTTATTCGGACTTCTCTTTTGACAATGGTGTAGGTTCCCTCGAATATCCGCTTTGGCAGGGTAGATCCGCCTTTCAACAGCCGCCCCATTATATGAGGCTCTGCTATATCCAAGGAGTACAGCATACGGCCGTAGTCGAAAAAGCGCATGTGGCGATAAAATTTTACCTATAAGACCAAAGGTTTGAGTTTTATTGCAGTATCAGTAGCAGAGTTTCAGCAGAATTTTAGTAGCGACTAGGAGAGCTATGAAAGTAAGAGCAAACCGTTGTAATGAAGGCGAACCTAAATTATACAGCGAGTTGTCAGGTTTAGAACGGGTTTCATTCACCAGCTATTACAGCGAATCTCAAAAATCGTACCTCTATCGATTGAACTTTCTTTTCTTCCCAAAAAGCATCATTGCAGGGCGCTTTCGAGTACATCGTACGCAGCGTGTAGAATCCGTTGGTGCGTAAGCGGGGCCGGTGGATAAGCATCCGCCGCCAACTCCGCCACCGCTCCACCTGCAGCTGTCTCCTAGCGGTCTGACGGGGATACGTCACATAGCACAAGTGTTCGAATACTTTTTCGCTTGGCGTGAATGTCGATCGTGATGCCATTAGTAGATAGCCACACGTGTCTATGTCACTGAGCACAATAAGTATTCGGTCGACAAGCTCTAATGGCAAAGTGTGCCACTTTCCACCTTCAATTCCAATGCCAACAGTTTTTGAACTTTTAGTTGTACTTTTATCATTTTGAGCTGTTAAACAACATCGAGTCACAGCTTTTTGATAGCTGGAGCCTTTAACTGATTCATCAATGTCATCATAGTCGTCTCCATCGATTTCTTCTGCTTCAGATTTTAGTACTTTGGTCGAACCCATTCTCTTATCCGGCACAAAATCATAAGAGATATCCGTCTCTTTAATATTATTAACGGGCTTATCATGATTTTCGTCTGTAGTATTAATTCTACTCGCATCAATCGTATGATTCAAAGCATCCTGCTCTTCCAGCTCGCTAACCTTCACACCAAGTTCAGCTGCTCTTTTGCGACGTTCTTCGAAGATCATGCGTTCCCATATTGAATCCATGTCTATGATGATATATCAAAATTTACTGATCACTCGCAAAGATGGCTTGAAGTGTGGAGGTTTAAAGTAAATTAAGGGGTATTCTAGCACAGTAATTTTCTGTGGAATTATTTGTGAATGCAGTAGTTTCTGATCTGACACGTCAGTACAGCAAGCCCACTTTGAAATAAATTTCAATATAAAATTCAATTCGAAATCTGAAAATTTTGACCCAAGAAGCTGAAAGTCAATGAAAGGGTAAGTGAAGGTAATTTCCTCTCGCTCCGTCAATTACTACTTCTGAAGTACAATTTTGTCCTACAACGCTCTAAAAATTTACCATTAATATAATCAACACAAGCATTCTGTATAATTGGATGAGTGTAGACGACTAGTGCTTACGATTTATCTTATCCATAATTGTGCGTTGTTGTATTGTGCATACCGTACCGTGCAGTTGTGAATCGAAGCCTGGTCCCGTTGATTAACCCTAACCCATCACAAAGTAAATTTTAGAACTTAAATCTCCGAAAGATTTGAGAGTTGCGCTAACATGGCAGACGAGATGAGCACCCGAAAAGCCGATTATATATACCACTCTGACGAATCGGCTATGAGTGGCTACTTGTATAAAAAGACAAGGGATAATCGATGGCAAAAGAGGTGGTTCGAGACGAATGGAGTGTATTTGACGTATTATAAATCGAGAAAGATGGAGAAATTACTAGCAGCTCTTTCGTTGCCACAAGTTGGAGAGATTAAAATAGTTTCAGCGGAAGAAGATCCGGAAAATCAATCTGGATTGTTTTCCCTTGAGTTAAACAGTAGAGTTTACACCTTGCGCGCGAAAGGGGATGCTGATGCACAACTTTGGGTAAATACCTTGAATAAATTGCGAAACGACGGAATTGCCGCCCAGCAGCAAGTGAAAGAGTCTGCGAGTAGGCCCGTAGGCACGTTAGAGGTACAGCAGGGCGATGCAAACTCAGGAGATCCTGCCGCAGCTGATTGGATAAAATCGGGCCGGCGATGCTGTGGGTGCTGCTAGCCACTACCATTACACTGGTATACCTAAATGTGTTGACCTTAACTCATGGTCGGTAAAAAAGCATATCTTAGCTGACCGTACATTGATATTTCAGCCCGATGGTTAAACAACTTAAATACTATTTGTGTACTTAGTTATCAGAGTGACTTCATTACTCAGCACCGTTTGGAGTGCCGCAATGTATTGTGGCGCACCAGGGATAGAACTGCTGCTATGATAATAGCTGCTGAATCTGTCGGGCCGCTCAGTGCATTTATATGCAACCATCGAAGGACCTTTTAAAACTTACTGCGCAGCTTTTAAGAGCAGACTAATAAGTGCTTGTTCTTAATAATCTACACCATCAATAATTGGTAAATCAGTCTTAGCCACATGGGTGTCGATGACTATTCGAGTTGTAGTACAATCAACAGGATAATCTTCCGTCTAGTTTGGGTGACGGTGTCATCGTGACATCTACTTGCAATACATTACAGCGCTTTATGCGGCGAAGAACCCTTCAAAGGTGCCTTTTAAATCTAACAAATGGATGTGTTTTCTTTTTAAAAAAGAAGACTTATTTAAAGATCTGTATATTTAATAGCGGACAATGCAAGCAGACGATGTATTTATGTACTCAGGTGGACAGCGCGTTGATCGCCTCTTTCAGCTTGATCACTAGCTCGGTCAGCTTAAGGGAGGCTTCCACAGAACTGGAAGTTTGCAGCGAGCGCGCCGTGGCTCCAAGTTTCTGGACAAGTTTTGATTACGAACCAGCAGCAGAAATCGGTTGGGTGGGTAGATAGGTAGGGGAGGCAAGAAGTAAGCCACGAGGGAAGGAGGAACAGGGCACGCAGGGTGGGCGAGAAAGGGGGAAAGATGGGTGGGTGGAGGGGAGGCAAAAAAGAAGGAGAAGAAGATGTACATAATATAGTAGAAGCACAGACTTCGATTAATTTGCTCATGGCATAAGTAATGGATTGCAGGGGCGTGACACTTGAAAGAGCAAGGTATCTCAACTTAACGACCACTGAAGTGGTCAGAAGCAAGTCTGAAGCCTGGAGGGAAAAATAATACTCCCACACACACGCGTGTGTTGGTCAGACTCACCTGCTGAAGTATGAAGGTAATCTCGTCTGCACCTAGTACATCCCCTGCCGCTGCGGCGGATGATGCTGCATCTGAGTAGGTACAGGTGCCAGCAGCGATAGCTGACTTCTGCTTCTCTACGTCTACAGTTTGCCGGGCCTCTTCATGAGCCTGTTGCAAGCACTTCTGTCGGAAGGAGTAGTACACTGCAGCATCTTCAGCCTCTTCCAAATCTTCATCTTCATCATCGTCGTCATCGCCACTAACCTCAAGTGTCCTCCCACCTCGGCTACTGCCACCAGCATGTTGCTCAGCAGGGGTTATTCCGACTGTTACAGGTAGCACTTTGCCTGAATCATCCTCCTTATAGTCGCACTGAACACAATGTACCTGCAAACAGATAATACCAAAATAGTGGAAGATAAACCAGATAGTGACTATCGTACTGTAGACTTGCAAACGATAAAATATATGCGGTTCAAGAAGGCAAGGGTGAAAAAAATATCGTCTCTGATTAACAAAGCTCTCATCAAGAATATGATAACAAGACAGCCTCTCTCCGCATATGAGAGGAAGGTCAGTAACATCATGCACCTGCCGATCAGTAGGCCTGCGTACAAGAGGCACAGACCCATTGCACTTGATGGAAGGACATGTGCGCTCCAGCAGCGCCCACCCTTGCAGCATCTTCTGGGCTAGCTTAGCGCTGGCATCTTGCTGAAGATCTGCTCGACCCGTCGCACCAGATGCAGAGGACGAGGGTGGCTCGAGAGGAAAGGGCTCTAGAGTGGGTGCATTGTTCATATCGAGGTAGAAAGAAGGATCTCTTTGCCCCCTACCCCCAGCAGCAGCACAACTCCTAGCAGAAGCACTAGATTGTGAACTGCAAGTTGGAGCTGGGGCTGGTGATGGGGCTTTATCGGAATCCTTGCTGTGGTGGGTTGCGATGCCACCTTTAAATGCTGAAAAGGAGTTTCGGGAAGTTGGAATCAATGCACCAAATTCATTGCTAATAAACTCAGTGTCGCACGAGACACAAACTTGTGGCCCACCACGGAGCTGCATGAGAGGTGTACCATTACATGACGGTTTGGGACAGATAGCGCCAAGCATACACCACCCCGCTAGCATCTTCTCACCCAGTTTGTCACTAACGGATTTCGCGCTGGTGCTTCTGGCATTGAAATCTTGACGCATTTTCTCAAGGGTAAGACCATCTTCTTCGATGATAGTGTCAGTAACAGCATGTTCATCACTGCTATCCTCCTCGGCATCTGCGTAGATATTCGATCCAGTCACAGATTCATAAAGCTTTTGTCTATCAAAGGTACCATCTGCAGATATTGCGCCAGTACCTGCAATACGTTGGGCAGCAGATGCTGTCCCAATGGTCACAGGTGGCGATGGGCAGGAAAGTTCAGAAGAATTGGGTCCTACAACAGGTAAATCACATCCAGGGCAGCGCATATTCTCCCCTTTGGAGAGGAGAGCAGAATGACAAATCGGGCACATAATACTAAGCAGTTTCCAGCTGCTTAGCATAAGCTCTCCGGTGCGCTTAATTGCAGCTTCGCGGTCAACACTCATAATGCTTCAGTTCATTCAGATCACGGTTATGTTTACTGAATATTACCCTCCCAACTCCAACCTTTTACAATTTAAAGTTACACCACTCACAAGTTCGTCCAGTGGAAGCAAAATGGAATATTTTGTTGGTCTGCTGCTGGTTGTGATTGGTTGGTTGCCCGAAGCTTCAAGATGAATTAAACTCAACAGCCGTATGATTTACTAAAATAAATATTCCCAGGCTTGCGCTTATACTTTTCGACACGCAACGGTTACGAAGTGGAAAATTTGCTTTACAGTAAGTTCGCTATTGAGCCGTTGAGGAAGTTCGCTATTCCAGCATTCCTACGAGTTCGTTAGTAACTTGTTATCAACAACTGATATCAATTTGAGAGTCTCAATTTCTCAAGCTCTATGAATTAAAAGCAAAGACACACGCTAACGCAAGACTTGGGATTCCGCAACAAGTATGTCCACGAAAGGAACTCCATCGAAAGCTACTCCGTCTAAGGGAGGGCTAGTTTTGCACCGCATACTGGCTGATAGCTCTCCTATAACTGCGCAACAAATAAGCGACTTCGACCACCGGAGGAAAGAAAGACGGGATACTCTAACGCTTTTCCAAAGACCTATCGCAACTTTGCGTGTATTCATGGGTGGAGCGATTGCTCTTATTGGCTATACAATTCAATACCTGTTATCCCACCCCGTGATGGTTTATTTCCTGTTCCCTACCGTGACTATATGGCTACTTTTGGAATATATTCCTGGCCCATATACAGAAACGATAAACAAAGTGGAGTTTGTTGTCCAGTATTTTGTGTGGTGGGTTGGACTTGGTATACTGTCCTCAATCGGGTTAGGTAGCGGACTACAATCGGGGGTGTTGTTTTTGTTCCCTCATATTATCAAAGTGTGCCTGGCTGCACAGTCCTGCAAAACACTAGACTTCGAAAGCTATTCTGATATGTGGTTTCGTTCACCGCCAAGCCTCTTCAAATGTCCAGTTTCTTCCCCAACAGAGCAAGCAGTGGATGCCCTTGTGCAGCAGCCTGTGACTTTATTCGGGATGTGGCAGAAGATTATCCTGGCCTGCTTTCTCCAGAGTGCTGGGACGGCGATCGGAGAGATTCCACCCTATTGGATGACCAAAGCGGCACGCTTGGCTGCCATCGAATCCGGGGCCAGCAGTGGCAGCGACGTGCCTGAAGAGCTCGAAGCTAACTCGCGCTACAATATCATTAACCGCGGCAAGGCATGGATGATATGGTTTTTACGAGTGCATGGCTTTTGGGGCGTTTTGCTGATGGCATCGTTCCCCAATGTAGCTTTCGACTTGTGCGGAATTTGCTGTGGGCATTTTCTCATGCCATTCATGACTTTCTTCACCGCTACTTTCATCGGAAAAGCAATCATCCGTAATTCCTATCAGTCTATCGTTTACGTTCTGTTGTGCAGGTATGACAGAGTCTCAACATTGAGTATCAACAATATCCGCATATTTATTATGTGGTACATACTAGCGCAGTAGATGGTTTTGGTACATTTTTCGTTTTAAAGCATATTCGCAACTATTTGTCTATTTGTTTGTTTGCTTGCTTGCTTGTTTGTTTCCCCACCCTGGCCTGGCCTGCTTTGCTCAATGATCTACATCACACGGTCAGTGAGGAATACTTGGAGAGGTTGATTTTGCTGCTGCAGTATATATCCCCCGACCAGCTGCAGCTGGACCAAATGATTAGAGAAATATTGGAAGAGGGAAGGGAGAGTTTCCGGCACCTGGGGCGCAGCAGTGCTACCGACAATGCCAGTGTTTCAGACCGGGGATCCCTGGACACCACCACTATTACTGGGGCAACAGCTGGCAATGGAGGGGGTTCTTCTCTTAGTTCTGCTGCTACCAGTGCGGACAATTTACAGGCACATGACCACCTCACATCCGGTGACATATTCGGGTTATGGTGGAAATTATTTATGACGATTCTCCTCCTCGGATTTTTTATCGGGTGCATTTCTCACTTCGCCCAGTATTACCAGATGACGATTGACCAGGAAGACTCGAATAAACTCCGGCAACGATTACCACACAATGTAAAAGCAGAACTGACTTCTCCCAATAGCGGAAGGTTAAAATTACCCCCTCCAACAGCTATGACGAATTTGCCGAAGCTGGGGAGCAATAAGAGTGGGAAGGGCAACGAGAGTGCAGTGCAACAAAAGCAACAGCAGTCTGAGCAGTATCCAGACCACGTAGTTGAAGTAGATGACAACACGGAGCGAGTGCTGGACGCCACTGGTAATCGCAAGCGTGAATAGGGACAACAAGGTGTTGATATTTCAGAGCCGAGCACCTCACCTCACCTCATCACCGCATTCGAATATATATATTGTATAATTCCTTTACGGTCAGGTTATGTGTCAATGATAATGCTGTATTATAACCACTACCAAGGCAACCAGGTATTGGATGTTGCCGACTCGAGCATTGACCTATAGTAGTATCCCCCTCCCCCTTCTCCTTTAGCGGATGCTATTATGACCTTGCAATTGCTATCTTGCTATGTAATCGCCCACCATTAGCTCAACGTATGAAACAGAGGTTTTAGGGTTATTCGCTTTCCCTCTCACTCTTGCACTTTCGATCGAAATCAAATCGACTATGACAGGCACCGGCATAGTGCCATGGTTATCCCGTAATAATGCAGCACCAAGCCATTCCATAGTACAGTACACATAATAATTTGCTATTTGCTATTGGTGATATTCAAACCGCCCAGGGTTAGGTCAAAAGGAAAATGCGGTTCAAATAACCTTTTTATTTCACACCAAAGAGTTTTCAACTACCGTACTTCAGGTACTCACTGCATTAAAAAAAGCGGCATAAAAAAACGACAACCCAGCAGCAGTAACAATAACTATATCAGTAAAGTTAGGTTCCCCTGCCTTTTTGCTGCAAATATCGCAATCTATATCGCAGGAGGAGGAGGAGAAAGGCATTCCGCGTGGCCACCCAGGGTCACCCAATACAGCCACAGCCACAGCCACTGCCACTGCCACAGGGTCATCATATCCAGCTAGCTTTGTGCTGGGGATTCTCACCAGTGATAACCTCGTCAATCTGAGCATCATCCATGGCCACAGGCACGATAGGCTTGATGGGCCGCATTAACTGCGGGTTTTCCTGAATAGGCACCTCACCATCATCATCACCCGCTTTCTTCTGTGCTGGGCTCCCTTTCCCAGAGTAAGACCCAGAGTTAGAGAGAGAGGCAGTCGCTTGGGCAGCCGACTGCTCCATCTGCGTCTGCGATTTCCTGGGCTGCACGGGAGTCTGGTAGGTAGGCGGCGGTACCGGCTCCCTCCCAGGATCTGCATAAGGGTTGCCAATAATGCGCATCCAGTTCCGCACATCAACCGCGTCGTTCGTGATGAACACAATGCTGGCGATCTCTTTCGAGCCTCCGATCAGGGAAGCCATAAAAGAGCCTCTGCGTTTGGCGGCAGCAGCAGTGGCGGCGGGAACGATCTCGAATGCGTCCCTGTATCCCTCCTTAGGAATGTACACCGGCGCCACATGTGCGCCTTGCGTGTTCATTGATAGGATCAATCGGTCCTTGCGGAACTTCAGCGGATCCTCTGAGGCGTTGTTGCGCGTGGGGGGCTTCAGCAGGTGCAGAATGCGGTTGTAAGTTATTACAACTAAGGCATCATCCCACATGCTGTGCTCTGTCAGTTCCTCCCGACTCCTCGTCCCGCCGCCGCCTCCAGCACCGCCACCGCCACCACTGGTGCCACTACCATCCCCCGCTCCCCCCGAAGAGGTCAGGGTGGTGCAGTAACTGAGGCGACCGTGGTAGGCTATGTATGCCTTATGTTCGAAGAGCGAGGAGAAGCCCGTGCTCAGGATGTCAACATCGCTGTTGCTGGGGATATTGTCTGGTCCACTGGAACCGTCCAGCAACAGACTAGCTTCAGAAGTGCGCCGCTTTGGTTGCACTTGCCCCTGCGCGTCTGGCGCAGTCACGGCAGCTGCGACACTGCCAGGAGTATAAGAAACTTTATCATCACTGCTGCTAACAACTGTACCAGCGCCATTGGAACCACCCACTTCTTGCCCCTCCTGAGCTGAATTCGTTGTCAAGCTCCTAGAGCTCCCAGCAGGCTGTTGGTGCTGTTGTTGCTGTTGCAGCTGCGGTTGGTCTTGTTGTTGGTGCTGTATGTGCATGCGTTCTAGCTGGGATGTAGGGGACTCCGTATCACTCGCAGCGTTGACGAGCACAGCATCCGAGGTTATTCCAACAGCCTCAAGCATGGACGACGAGTCTTGCCAGACGCGGAATTGCTCGTGCACGAAGATCTTCATAACTGACCGGAGC
>CAXIWF010000711.1:0-66313 GCA_964036045.1 Eutreptiella sp. 'Long Island Sound 2002' | reverse complement strand
GCTCAAAATGATCCCCACGGCGCGCTGATCATTTTGACTACACATGTGTGGGGGAACATTTTTTCGTGAAAAAAGTTTTTTCCGGGCCAAAATTTGTGTTCCGGCGCCTTTGGCGGCAACATCCGTCCTTACACAAAACAAAGGGCCTGGCACAGAAGCCCATTTCTGGAACGCCCCCCCCCCTCCTTCGCCGGGCGCCCATGCCATCCCCCCCCCGCAAAGCAATTTTCGGGCCGCCCTAGCCGCTTCGGCAACCTCCTCCAACCGCCTGTCTAACTGCCTGGGGCTGCCTCTGCGGCCCCTTCCTTCTAATGCATCCCTGCGCAGTACTCCATTTCCAGCCCTTTCCGACGCTCCCCAGATGCTGTCACACCCTACCACCATCTCCCACCATCACCCACCCTCTCACATCCCTCCAACATTGTCCATCCTGTCAACCCCCTTTGCAACCGCCTACACTGCTCTGTAGACCTTGGGGGGCCAGGGGAAACACGGGAGGGCCGCTGCATGAGGGATGTCGCGTGCAAACATCAGCGGTCAGTGTGCGTTGAGCCATGTACATATCAGCCCCCCCCCCCCCCCCGAGGAATGCTGAGTTATCGCACGTGTGCACAAGCGGCAAACAGTACAAAGCTCAGAAAGAAAATTGGCTCGTCAGTGGCCTACAAGACCAGAGGTACTTTTCTGTCAAAAGAGAGACATAGAGATGCCAATGGACTGGCCACTGTTGGGCACAAGAAGCGATAGAGTGCAGCGATACGTCGCTGACCGTCGCTATGCATCTGCTATTGGACCTCCCTGTCAACAATTGCTGAGTTTGCATACTACAGGAAACCGTGATCCCCCCTCCCCCCGGGGACAAAGCCCCAAGTGGACTGGTTCACCGGTGTCACGGGAGGGAGAACCCCCCCCCCACCCCACCCCACCCCACCCTCCGCCACTGCCTTTCTGTTTCCCACGTTTTGTGGTTCACCCGCCCCACCCTCAGCCCCGCCTGACCCCCTCAGCCCAAGCACCGCAGCTGCAAGGGATGCCAGCAGCCTCTGCTTCTCTCTGACCTCCCCTGCCGCTCCCCGTCGTCAAGGGCATTCCTGTTTGGTATGGCATGCCCTTCTAAGGCCTGGACTTGAAGGGGGCGTGGGGTGGATGCGATTCCAAGGCTCTCAGGATGCGCACATTAGTGTTCCCCGCCCCCCCAGACCTCCTTGCAGTGGGCAGAGTCTTCCTCAAGGGCGGGGGGGGTCCAAGGGGGGGGGGGTGGGGGGGGGGGGCTGTAGGAGGGACCCCCCCCCCCCTCAGGAGACCCTGAGTTGTTAGAGGCGCCAAAGGCGCCGAACAAATTTTTTGGCCTAAACTGACTTGCGCCGAAGGGCGGCAGAGAAAATTTTTGATTGGCTGAAGACCCGGAGAAAAATTTGCCCAATCACTTGGGGGGGGGGGGGTCCGAGGGGGGGTCGGTGGTGTTAGCCCCCCCCCCCCAAACCCCCCCCCCCTCCCCCCAGGAGATGCTGAGTTGCTAAGCAAAACTCTGGCAGTGGGTCTAGCCCCCAAGCCTCACCAGCATGCCAGAAGCGCCGGGTCAGGAATGGACATTCTTTTTCAGCAAGGAGGAGGTCAACCCCCCCCCCCCTGGACCCCCCCCCCCCCCCCAGACCAAAGGGGCCATTGCGTGAAATTTACAATCGGGAAAATCAGACTGGGCCATTTTTGGTACACAAACTTTTGGGTCCCAGGCCCCCCTTCCCCCTCCTCACGCACAGCCCTGGGGGCAGCCTGAGCACATTCGTTGTGGAGTAGTGCGAGGCATGGCCGATGTGTACTTCTCTTCTCAGAGGCATCAACGTGTGTTGTGTATCCAATGAGTCTCCCAACAACGACGTTTGCTTTATGTGTGTCTCCAGGAGGCAGTCAGTGGTACACTTTGCAAGGTCCAGTCGCAACGATGCACGGTGGATCCACACTTTTGGAGTCCGGGATCCAGAGATTCAGCCCCAGTTGCGGTTCGGTAGGCGGTTGGAGGAGGTTACTAAAGCGATTGGGGGCGGTTACTGTCGGTTACAAATGCCACTGAAGCTGGCACTTGCCGTCTCCCGTGGCTGGGCATAGGCTGGGTGCCCTGTACCCTCCCCCCCCCTTCCAGTGCATCTTTGGGTCTGATTTGAAGGGGGGCGCCGTTGCACTGCCTGCACATGTGGTAAAATCTGCCGGATCTGCATCATTGCCATCCAGACTTAACTAGTGCCGTTGCAATTCCGCCCACGCCGGCCGCTAGCCTGGGGCATCCTTGTCCTATGGGCCCCGATCCTCAACCAACCCGACATGCCACTGGCATCCCGCAGGGAATCCAGTTCTTGTCAGAAATCCGCCCCGCACCATGTGCCACGGAGTAATACCCGGCCTACACACATCCACAGCTCAGTAGGAACCTGTTGTATCCGGCCCGGCGCTCACGGGCGGGAATGTGTCATGTTCGCGCCCCCCGACCGGGCGTGGAGTGTGTACCCTTGCACACTGTGACGCTTTGTACATCGGCAACAACCCAAACCCCAGTTTTGGGCCTTTTCCACAATGCCCCAGAAATAGTGATGCGCCGGCCACTGCAGGTGTTGGTTGCAGACCTGGCACCAACGTCCACCAAGCCAGACACAATACGGCGGGGCTGGGTCCTACTGAGCCCTGCACCGTTGCCTCACAGCTTGAAAGTTGCCCTTTGTCTACCTTGAGCCGGGCCGGAGGCGTAGTGGAGACACGTCGTGGGGATGGATATAGTGGGTGAGGGGGTGGGGGGGGTTCCTCCCCCCACCCTGCCCTGATGACCAAATGACAATGGCGAAATTTGGCCGGCCCATTTAGGCCAATTTTGCCAACTTTTGACCTTCGAAAAGGAAAAGTCATTTTTGGCCCCCCACCGCATACATCTTCGCGTTCTGCACATTCCGCTGAGCAATTTGATGGGCCTCATGTCATTTTTGGAAGAAATTGTTTCGAGGTTTTGGACCACTGTTAGCCCCTTAGAAAAGAAATTCGGCGGCTGCGGCACTAAAATTTACCCCTTACCATAAGAGGAACAGGGAGTTTGGTAATCGTCATTTCGTCATCTCGGGCTCCTAACAGCCCCCCCGCCCCCACCAAAATAATCCGGTCACTATCATATCCATCCCTCGATGGCACTGTTCGAGTCGGCATTCCCCCCGCTCCGAGGCAACGGTTATGTCTGCAATAAATGCGTCTGTCGTGACCTCTTCTACCCACCAGACACCACTCATGCAACCCTCCCTTGCCGCAGCCACGCAGATGCAGACCCTTCTCCATTCCCTGCCAGCGCCCCTTTGGCCCCGACTGTGCACATTGTTTTGAGTTGGGTCGCGACGCCAGGGTCACCAACTGGAGAGTGGCCGCTGCCCTCATCCCACGGGGCTCGGCGTGAGACTTAGTGGACCCAGCGTTCACAACGCAGAGATGGGTGAGTGGCAGGGCAGGCAAGGGCAGGGCCATACATTGTTCAAGAGGGCGCACTTCTCCTCCACGACTGTGCGGTTCAGGAAGGGCATTAAACGCAGGTCTGGACGACCCTCGACTCCTTGCCTGCAACAACCGGTGCAGCGGTTTCGCAGCCACACACAGAGCACAATATGATGCTGCTGTATCCTTGACTGATTTTTGTGTGGTGTTGTGGCATGTGAAGCACGCCACACCACGCCTTGCCACCCCACCCCACCCCACACGATGCCACCTCACACTTCACCGCACTGCACTGCACCGCACCCCGCAGCGCACCACACTACACTACACTACACCATACCACACCACATCACACCCCTGGTCCCCTCGCGGGCGACCCCAGCGAGCTCGGCCCACGTTGGGCGGGGCTTGGGGGTCGTTGTTACAAGGGGGGTTACCGGCAGCCCATCCGCGAGTAGCTCCGCGAGGCGGTGGGGCAGCCCCAGGTCTCGTAGGGGCCCTGCCGGTTGTACGGGGTGTGTGTCGGGCCAAAATGGCCAGAAACTGCACACGAGCTACCCCACCCCCCACCCCACACACCCACACACCCACACACACTACAACACAGCACCGCACGGCACAGCGCAGCACAGCACCCTCCACTCCTCTTGCTCAAAAACCAACCCACAACGCTACCCCCCTCCCCCTCCCTCCGCCCCTCCTGCCCTAAAACCAACCCACAACGCTACCCAACTCTCCCTCCCTCCACCCCTCCTGCCTGAAACCCAGCCCACAACCCACAACCCCACCCAGCTCCCTCAGCCCTACGGGCAGCGTGGCAGGGCAGCTTGCCCCCGATGTGCACTTGGGGTCGGCCCCTCGACACCATCACCAACACCGAATAGGGGCGGTGCGGCAGGGCGGCTTACCCCCCATGCGGGGATGTGTGGCTGGGCCCGGCCCCTCGACACCACAAAGGACGCCGAGACCAAAAGGGGAGTCCGCCAGGCAGCAACCCCCAGCCCCTGCCTGCTAGACGGCATGCAACCAAGGCCAGAGGCCCCCTCATACGAGTACACTGGGGACAATGAGCGTAAAGGGTTAAGGATAGGGGTCGCCCCCTCCCCAGCCTAGGGGGCAAGGTACACGATGGTTCTCCTTCCCCCCTCCTTCCCCCCTCTAGCCCAAACCTAAACAAAACCAACACAACCCCATCCAGCCCCCCAGGCAGCGAGGCAGGGCAGAGCCAGGGCCCGGCCTACGGACAACGTCCCCAACAACGATTGGGGGCGGCGTGGCAGGGCATCAACCCCCCGCTAAGGGGAGGGCGCCCGGGCCCGGCCCTCCAAGAGCACCCACAACGCCAAGCGGTAAAGGGGGCACCGTGGAAGGGCCGCTTGTCCCCCATCGGGGGATGAGTGCCTGGGCCTGGCCCGAAGACAACAACAAGGGTACTGAAACTAGGAGGCCGCCGGGCAACAGCCGCTAGCCCCTACCCGCAAGGAGGCATGCAGCCCAGGCCACGAACCCCCTATTGCGAGGATACCACCATCGTCAAGCAGAGTACAGGACAACACGGCCCATGGACAACGCCCCCAACGACGGTCGGGGCAGCGAGGCAATGCACCGACCGCCGCAAAAGGGGAGAGAGCACCAGGGCCCGCCCCCCCCAAGAACATCCGCAATGCCAAGGAGGGTGGGGGGCTGCGAGGCAGGACGGCAAACCCCCCATTGGGGGACGAGCGCCAAGGCCCGGCCCCCCGACCACAAGCAAGGCACCGGGATCAAGCATCACCCCAATAGCCCCTTGGTAACGGGGCAGGGGCAGGCTGCAGAGAGCCACAGAGAGAGCGCGGCGGCGGCGCTACAGTTGCTACCAGCCACGGCTTTCCAGCTGCTGCTGAACTACTCCAGGGTGTAGCACCCCCATAGCCTCTCGATTGGTACCGGGGTGAGGTCAATCTCCTGTGCCAGTAGCAGCGCCGCAGCAGCACCAGCAACAGCACTGCTGCAGCACCAGCCCGGAGCGCAGTGGGCAACACAGCCCGTCCGGCCCAAAGTGCGACGGCGCCGAGGCTGAAGGGGGGGGCACGGCGAAGGCAGCGCCACCAACGCACTGCAGCCGGGGCAAGCACATGAGCCCCCCCAGCCACACAGGACCTGCAGCCGCCACAAATTGGCAGAGCAGTGAGGACGAGCGGACACACACAACACACAGCGTGTGCGCAACACCCGCGGCCCTCCCGTTTACCTGTACCCGTGGGTAGACATCCCGGCCATTGCCTTTTGGTGGCAGCGCCCTCGGCACACCACATCACACCACAACCCCCCCCCCACCACACCACACCACAACGCCCCACGCCGCCCCACACCACACCCCGCCCCGCACCACGTGCTAGCAGTGCACTCCCCACAGTCCCAGGTGGGCCAGGATCTGTACGTCCAGTGGTGGGCGGACAAGCGCCAGGTCACCCAGGTGGTAGACCCCATGTCCGTCCTGCTGCTGGCGGACACCAACTCGGCAGCACGGCCGGAGGACCGCAGTAGGCCGCGAGGGGAGGAGGTCAGCTGCTGCGTCTTCCTTCGGGCCTTCGACCTCCAGGACCTCGTCGACATACATGCCGTCCCCCCAGCACATATGCTTCCAGGGGATGGCAGCCGCATTGACACAGTGGCCCATCACGCCAAATCGACGTTGGTGGTGGCCTCTTGCCACTACTGGGCCAGCACCCTGATCTCCGACCACCACCTCCCTCTCTTGGTGGTTGCCACCCACCCGGTGGCCCGGGACAACAAGCCCCAGCCCAACGCAGTAGCCTGCACCCTGGGCAGGACTCCCACTGCCCACTGCTCCCCAGCAGTGTGACTGCACTGAAGAAGTTCCACTGCCCACTGCCCCAAGGCGGTGAGGCAGAGTACAGAAGAAGTTCTACACTGCCTCAATGGCCTGGGGCAGTGGGCAGTGCAGGGCAGTGGAACTCCTTTTGTGCACTGCCTCACCTGCTTGGGGCAGTGGGCAGTGCAGGGCAGTGTACAGAAGGAAGTTCCACCCAGGGCGGTCCTTAACGGTTAAAAAAAAAAGTGTTCCGTTACACAGTGGTCCTAAAAAAGCCCGCGGGCACTGCATGTGTTCAACCATGGTTGGTGGCGGTTGGCGGCGATTGGCGGTTGGCAGTTGGCAACTGGCAGTTGGTGGCGGTTGGTGGTGGTTGGCGGCGGTTGGTGGTTGGTAATTGGTGGTTGGTGGTGGTTGGTAGTGGTTGGTTGGCAGTTGGTCTCCGCTGGCGGTTGGCGGCGGTTGGTGGCGGTTGCTGGTCCGTGGTTGATGGCGGTTGGCGGTTGGTGGGAGTTGGCGGTTGGCGGTTGGTGGTCCCTTGGGGCGGTCCTTAACAAAGAACCGACCTGGTTCCACTGCCCACTGCCCCCAGGCAGTGAGGCAGCGTCCAGGAAGACCCGCACTGCCCCCCGCCCGATGCAGTGTGGCAGTGGACTGAGGGATCTCAGCTGCCCGAGTGCCGGCCCCATCAAAGCCCGACCAGGGCCACAAGGCACATAGGCCTGGGCCCAGCGAGAAATTCAGAGGCACCATCAGGCAGAGCAGCAAGACGTCCCCGGGGCAGCCCAGACAGCAGCCACCCGGCACCAGAGGAAGAGGTGGCCCTTTGCCGCAGGTACACCACATACTAAACACAGCGCATGTTTAGACACACAGCCTTTGTGCAGTACCCGTATGCAAGGCATCCCGGCCATTGCAATTTGGAAACAGCGCCTTCGGCACACCCCACCCCACCCCACCCCACCCCACCACACCACACCACACCGCACCGCACCGCGCACCACACCACACCACACCATACCACACCACACCCCACCCCACCACACCACACCACACCACACCACACCACACCGCACCGCGCACCACACCACACCGTACCACACCACACCACACCACACCACACCACACCACACCACACCACACCACACCACACCACACCACACCACACCACACCACACCACACCACACCACACCACACCACACCACACCACACCACACCACACCACACCACACCACACCCCACCACACCACACCGTACCACACCACACCACACCCCACCCCACCACACCACACCACACCACACCACACCACACCACACCACACCACACCACACCACACCACACCACACCACACCACACCACACCACACCATACCACACCACACCACACCACACCACACCACACAGCACAGCACCGCATCACATCCCACCACACCACACGACGCCACGCCACGCCACACCACATCACCAAGCCACACAAACCTACGCAGTGTTGTGTTGGGTCCTCCGATTCCACTCCTGTTTTCCAGCACAGCGATGGATGAGCCCAGGAAAGCTTGTGGGGAGCGTCTTTCGGCGCTGCTACTTCAGTCACAGACCCTCAGCCCATGCAGTGAGAAGTGGTGTGTTACACTGCCACTGCCCAACAACATCCATTCACAAGCCCTCAGCCGATGCAGACCTGGACTGCTCCAAATGAAATTGCTGCTTGTGCTCTCTACATTGCCACTGATATTTCTGCACCAGAGTGAGGGTGAGTCATAGAGGCACAGACTATTGGGTCATTTATTATTGATCAGCTCCCTCTTGCCTACCATTTCCAAGTTCAAGTGTTGCCTTTTGTAAATCCAGCATGGCCCACTCTTTCCAGCGCCAGCTAGTGGATCCCAGCCACATCTGCCGCCTTTCTTGCTGGCCCAACTCTGTTGGCTGGCGAAGCCTGACTCTCTTCTCCGACCCAAATGGCACACAGGCACAGGCCCCCATACCCTCCTTCACATGAGGGGCTGTGAGGAACGGTGTGAAGGGGTGTGGGCAAGCGTTGATTGGAAGACAGCGGGGGGTGGGGTCCGAAACCCAAAAATTGTGTACCAAGAATGGCCCAAATCGATTTTTCCTTCCGTAAATTTCACTTTCCTCCCCACTATCTGGGTCTCGAGGGGTCCAGGGCGAGGGGCGGTCGCTCCTTCTATGGTTGTCAGCATGGGTGGTGCCCAGGTACAGCCCCCGACGTTGTCACCCTTTAAACATTTTGGCCCCCTGAAAGGGGGGGGGGTTGGGGGGGGCAGCCGGGATGGGGACCCCGGTACCCCAACATACATACCTCAAAATGATGCCCTCATCGCTATGATCATTTTGAACACACGTATGTGGGGGTTCTTGAAATGAAGTTTTACCCCCTGGGGGGTTCTGGTCCCAGCAGCCAAGTTGGGCGGGCTGGATGGGGGAGGTTAGGGGTCAGAAAATATTTTCATGTTTTGCATACATAGTTGGATTGCCCATGAAGTTCTGACCATTTTGAGTATACAGACTTGGGGTAACAACAAAACATCCCCCCACACACACACTCCATATGCTAAAAATCAGGTCAGGGCCTTTTGAACTTTTTGGCCCTCTTGAGGGGGCCATGAGGCAACGGATACTGGGCTCGCATACGCCCCCGTGTCACAGGCCCTCTTGAGGGGGGGGGGGGGGTTTCAAGGGCTGCAAGCTGGGCGCCCCCATGGTTGTCAGCCATTCTAGTACATGCTTGGGTATGGGTGTGAGGGCCTGTGGTTCTGAGGGAGGGTGAGATGGGCAGTGAGTGTGAGGGGCAGGGGGGGGGAGCAAGGGAGGATGTGATGAGTTTGGGTATGAGGGGATGCAGTTGTGAGGGATGGTGTGACGGGGTTTGGGTAAGAGAGGCTGGGATTGAGGGAGGATGTGACAGAGTATGGATATGAGGAGCTGGTGGTTGTGAGTGAGGGTGGTGACGGGGCGAGACAACCCCAGGCAGCTTGTCTTACGTTGAGAGCACCAAAAGCTCCTCATGCAAGGCTGCTACTCACCCGAATCTGAAGTCCCCGAGTCCCCAAAGACGCCTTGGAAAAATGGGAAAGATGGATAAATGGGGAAAGATAAAAGAAAATGCAGGGAACTCGGGGAAAATGGGAGTGGGGACGGGGAATCGCCATCAGATCGTGATAGAAATTGTATGAACAATCTCTACAAGTGGCAGGAAAATGGCACAAAACGGGGGGGGGGGGGGGTGATGGGAGAAAAAAGGGAGAAAAATGCGACGAGATACCCATGTACCCCAATCCCATTTTCCGTTCCTGAGGCCGTAGACCTTACCGTCGGTTCCCTTTACAAAACTAAGGTTCCGGTATCCGGATGGGAAAATGGGGGAAATGGAAAGTATCCGTGGGTATCGAAACATTCGGGTATCCCAGAGGCTTCCTCGTGTCCGTATGCAACAGCACAGTCCAGGCTCAGCGGTGCAGAGCCATGGCCCAGACTACTGCGCCTGCGAATACCATAACCGCGACGCGCGGACGACCGCCGGACTAGTGGGTGCTTGTAGCTATTTGGCTGTGTGCATCCCTCCCGTCCTCACGGGGTGTCATGCTGTCCTTCTCACATGAAGTGGCCCAGCCCCGTCCTGATGCGAACCGCCCCCCCAATTATCTTTCGGAAACTCGGAGGGGGGGTTGAGCCCGGAGGGGGAGGGGCAGAGTTTTCCTTAAGGGGGGGGGGTCCAGGGGGGGGGGGGGGGACTGTGGGGGAGATCCCTCCCCCCTAAGGAGACCCTGAGTTGTTAGAGGCGTCGAAGGTGTTGAACAAATTTTTAATTTTTTTGGCCTAAACTGACTGGCGCCAGAAAAAAATTTGGATTGGCCGAAGGCCCGGAGAAAAAAATTTGCCCAATCACTTAAGGGTTTGGGGGGGGGGGGGGTCCGAGGGGGTGTTGGTGTCAGACCCCCCCCCCCAGGACATGCTGAGTTGTTAAGCAAAACTCTGGAGAGGGGAGCGGGGGTGAGCCTGGAGGGGTGGAAAGAGTGAGCCTGGAGTCGTCTGTGGGGGGTTGGGGGGTTGATGAGCGGAGGAGGGGGAGGGGCGGGGTAGGAGGTGGGCCCAGGAGGGGTTCTCCGCTGCTCGGCTGAGTCTGAAGCAAGTAGCAAGTCATGCTCCATGCATTGCCAGGCATTCAGTGCGGGTTTGAGAGGATGTCCGCAAGGCGGCCGGGGGGGGGTTCATGGGGTGGCCGGGCTTTGTGCACAAGGGAATACGCCCCCATCCCCCCGTCAACACTGGTCATGCCACCACTGCACTCTGTGGGCAAACACATGCTCGGGGGCTGCATGATTTAGGGGAGGGACCCCTTGTGTTGCTGTACTGACGCATCCCTGTGCAAGGGCTTGAAGACAAAGGGGGCGTTTTCGCACACCGTGCACACGGCGCCAATCATTACGTTGTTGATCCCGGGAACACCCCTGAAAACCACCCCCCTGCAGAAGGATGTATGATCCATTCAAAACAGCATCGGGGGTGCAGAATTCAGGACCCTGGGACCCGTGGGAAGCATCAGACTGAAACAAAAATCCCTGGTGTACCACCGGGGGTGGGTGGGGGGGTGTAGGGTGCAGAATTCAGGACCCTGGGACCTGTGGGAAGCATCAGACTAAAACAAAAATCCCCGGTGTACCAACGGGGGGGGGGGGGGGGGGTGGTAGGGTGCAGAATTCAGGACCTTGGGACCCGTGGCTACCGGTGGTGGAAGACAGCCGACTTTTCGCTCCGCGCAGGCACAGCGCACAGAGCACCCCCAAAGGAGCTACGCGGCAGTGGAAGGAGAGCACAATGCATCAGGACAGCCCCCCTTTGAAATCGGAAGAGTGGCTACAGAGTATTGTGACGCTGGAGGAACCCAGAAAACGCCCCTTGAGCTGGGCATCAACGAACCGTTCAGGCGCTGTGTGCAGAACCCTCCCTCGCAGTCACAGCCCCTTTGGCCCTCCCCTCGTCACCGCAGCCTCACGTACCGCGCGCCGCCGCCAATAGACTTTGCGGATCGCGTCGAGCTTCAGTTCGTCCGGAACGAACTCGTGGGTGAATGTCGTGGCAAACGCGTGTCTGGGGTCCTTTCTCTTGGCGTCTGCCAGCATCTGTTCCCGTCTCTGCACAGGGCACGTGCAGGGGCAGCAACCAAATGGCCCCGTGTCCCAACCATCACCCCAGGGCTATGTTTAAGGCGCAGTGGTGGTGGGTTGGTGGGTGGGTCCAAGGGAGGGGTCGGTGTGGGACCCCCCACCCGCCCCCACCCACAAAAAATGGTGCCGTGTTGTTAAAAGAAGCCTTGTCCCCCGGATCCCCTTGTCCCCCGCTCAATGACCCTGTGTACAGCGCATGCAATGCGATGCAGCGATGGCACGCCACGGTCGCCTGCGCCACACACCACACACACAGACACACACACACACGCGCGCGCGCGCCAGAATCCTCCCCTGCCAGTCCGCAGTGCGGCTGGTCGAGGCTTGTTGTTTGAGAGCTGCTTACAGCCTCTTGCTGGAGGCTTGCTACTGATAGCAGGCCGCATGCTTCGTGCTGCTTGAGGCTTGCTGCCTGCCACCTGCGACCTACTGCACGGGAACGCCTTCGAATTTCGGGGTTTACAGCGGTTGGTAGACCATGCCATTGTTGCATTGACTTTTGCAATCACAAGTTATGTGACTGAGGGGTCGTGTGGTTGTCCCATGACTCTGGCTGACAACAGTGAGGGGAAGGGGACCATCCCCAATCACCTTCCATGCAGCAATGTGGTACGTCTGCTTCATGTTTTGTACATGTGGACATCCGTGAGTCAGGGGCTATTCCCCTTTGGGACGATGCCAACCTACAGTTTCTGTATGAAACCACATAAAAGACGTCAGAACTGACACAAAAATGTCGCTTCCAAGTGGACTAGCAAGAGCTTTCTCTCCATCAACTTGCACCAAATTCTCAAGCACGGCTGGTGTCTGCTTTTTCCATTGTTCCACACATGACAACTCACTGGTACTCTGGGCAAATGACTTGTTGGGTTGCACACAACGAACACAGTGATCACAACCGTTTCCCTCGTCAACATCAAGGTCGGGCCATTTGTCTCACAGCTTGAAGTGCAAATGAACGAGCAATGTTCAAAATCATGCACTGTTAGCCCCTTGGCCACAAAAACAGCATGTCAGCATGTTTGTTGATAAAAGGGGCAAACAAATGTGAAAACAACCAGAACTGCACTGGCCAGAAAGGTTGACAAGCACATCTGACATCCCACCCCACGGTGCTACAGTGACTGATATGTCTTACAGTGTGCCACCGCTTAGGCAGTTCCAGTTGCTGGAAGGGGGAGGGGGGGGTTGCACTTTGGAGTGGCCAGATTTGGTACCAAAGATGTTTGCCGGAGGTTGCCATCACAAAGTGGCAGAACTTTTCACCGTCTTTGTTTGGGATCCATTTCCAGCTGTTGTTGCAGGGCTGGTGAAAAATGTCATTTGCGGGGGGGTTTGAACCCCCATCAAGGGGGGGGGGGGGGGGGGCTGCAAAGGGACTCCTGTGGCCGAAGGTGTGTTTGACAAAGAAAACCAGCTTGAAATCGGGCCGGAAAGCAGCCTGCAACATGTTTTTTCCCCCGGAAAAACACTTCCCCCATGATACATACCTCAAAATGATCACGTTGCGATGGTTGAGTCATATATGGTGCCCCCCCCCCCCCCCCCCGAACCCCCTTGATGGGCCCTGTCGGTGGGTCGGCAAGGGCCTCTGTCCCTAAGATCCCCCCAAGATCCCCCCCACGATCCCCTCAAGATCCCCCGAAGATCCCCCCACATCCGCCCAAGATCCCCTAGGGAACCCCCCAAGATCCCAGTACAATCCCCCCGAGATCCCCCCAAGACCCCCCAAGATCCCCCCAAGATCCCCCCAAGATTCCCAAGATCCCGGAGCCCTTTTGAGAGGGGGGGAGGGGGGTTGGTCCAGAAAGGGGGCTCGAATCCTTCTCGCAAATGAAGTTGCCCCGTGCCCAGGCGGGTTGATCTGAGGTTTGGGTTGGCAAGCCATTGGATCAGCGCCATAGTCTTCGATGCTTTGCATCACCATCGAATCCCACATTTCCCGCTGCAACTCGATGGGTACAGTCCAGAAGAACGAGAACGGCAAGTGGGGGCTCGCTCCCTGGGGAAGGTTGCGTCCGGGGGGGACAGAGGTACCTCTGCCATACCCAGTGCTGCACACTGGGAGCTGTAGAGGGCGGAATGCCCATTGGCCTACAGGGGGGGGGAAATTTTAGTACAGGAAAATTTTTGCCCGGAAAAGTTCCGCCACAATCGTTAAAAGTGATGGGAAAAATTGCACCACACTTTTCCATGGTGAAGGGCAAGGCCTAAGGTCGGCTCTACAGAGACCTACCTACAGAGAACACAGTGTCAGTTGACATTGCGCTCACTATTAACTGGCAACTACATGTGGTAGGCAGCCTGAAGTGCCCTGAAGGATAGAACGTTGTGTTGATCGCAGCGGTATTCACAGCAGCCAAGCAGACAACACAGATTCGAACCAGACCATCCATCCACATGACGTATTTAATTCTGCACCCCCCTCCCCCGATCATACCCCCCCCCCAGCACAGGGTACAAATTTTGAACTTGATGTCCAAAAAAAAGTATGGGGAAAATTGCGCCACAATCGTTAAAAGTGATGGGAAAAATTGCACCAGAATTGGGCGTACGCAATTTTTCCAGACAGGTTTCTTCCCGTACTAAACTCCCCCCCCCCTACCTCACCAGTCAGCGCTGTGTTGGGCTGTGGTCTGGTGGCTCGGCCCCGGCGCACGCCCGGCATCCAAATCAATCTTCCGGCCATCCATCCCAATGCTTTACCTCCGTCATACCGGGCTTGGGGTGCCCTTTCCACATGTACAACCGCACAAGCTGTTCATGCATGATTGGCAGAAGTGGGGGCGAGGGAGTGCAATGACAAGATCCCCCTCTCTTGGATTCATTGCTTGCGCTCTTGGGCACTAAAATAAGTGGCCAAATCCCAGTGTGCTAGGCTTTGTCAGAAAATCCCATACAGACACATGCCCCCAAACGGTTGCGGGTGGGACGGTGACCATTGAAATTTTGTCTGGTGCGCAGACTTTTCCTTGGGGGGGGGGGGGTTGGCACAAGGCCTTGGTGGTTGGCTTAAGGGGGGGAGGGGGGGGGGGGGCTCCTCCTTGCGGTAGAAAAAAAAAGTCAAGCACAAGCCTGGACGCACATCCAACCTGTCCCAACCCCCACCTCGACCTGGACCGCCAGACATCCACAGCAAAATCCTCTCTCTCGATGCCACTACTCATAAAGCTGAGTTTCACGGACACGACACCGAGACGGTCAGCACACAGACACACCTGCAGGTCCAGCTGCTGCCATCCCTCCAACATGGCGTGCATCACGGCCTGGGCCTGGGCTCGCATTTCTGCAGTGCCACAACAAAAGGATGCCAGTGTGCCACCCAGGAACAGCACACACACCCTGCGTAGTGCTGTGCATACACATAACTGTTGTGTATGCAACTACCCACACAGAACACGGAATTGAGACCGCACAAAAGAACAATTGTAGCTGTAGTAATCCAGGGGTTGCAGGGTTTCTTTTAAGGGGGTCAACGGTCGGTTCTGATGGACTGAATGTCTCCGCCATAGACACTTTCAGCCATTAGTTCAAATTGCTCCACATGGTCGACCGTTCCCCAAAACTTGAAATCTTTGGGAAACTTCAGGGGACTAGGCGCATTTTTTTTGTCTTTTGCGCCGGTCGATAGGGAATTGAAATCCCTTCATATTCCTAGGCAAATTTCCCTGAAATTCGCAAAGGTACAGGACCTGGGTTTTGGCTTCGGCGCCCCCGTGTCCCCATCTTGGTTGGGGTGCTCCACTATCTATGTACATTGGCCAAGTGCGCACCGTGCGCACCTGCCGGGAAACTCAGCAGAGATCACCTGCCACCTGTCTGACAGCAAAGCCCACAAGATAACAACAAAACTGCCTTCGAATTGGTACTCCAATGTACTTATGAATAAACCGCTCAGTCTTGTAAGGTACAACTATGCAGTGGCATGCAAGATGCACACATGTTCAAGTGGCAAGTGCCACAATCAGATATATCACCCCGACGGTGGCCACACAATTAGCAACAAACACTGTTATCATTTTCCTCCTCCTCAATGGTACCCTCTTTCTGTGCCCACACAGACTTAGGCACATGAGGCCAAGGTCCATAGGGGTATTTGGTAAAACTTAGTACCACACGAGGTAAACCTTAGTCAATTTGGTAAAACTTAGTAGAAACGAGGTAAAATCTAGTAAAAAATTTTTTTAAAAAATTTTGTTTGCTAACTTTTACCTCGTTTCTACTAAGGCTCAATCATGGTCGGTAACAAATACTGGATGCCCCCGCCCAGGCAATTCCAGTCAATGTTCCAAGAGTTCAGCACACAATCAAACTGCTATGCTACATCCAGGTGCTAAGACACAGCCTGTTATGTACAGCCACACATATCATGTCCATAGCCCCTACTGACGATGTTGAACTGTTGGTCATAGGGTCATCCGCATCTGCATCCCCTAACGGGGTACGGGCTCCGGTCCTCTTGATCAACAGCCCCAGCTGCTGTGCCATGGCCACGATGCCGGATTCCATGATATCCGCATTTTGCTGGCCATTGACGCCGACCTGCAGCTGGGGGGTTCCCCTGTACACTGGTGCCGACCACTCCATGCCTAGCAGTGTCATCATGCGCACCATGCTGGACCATAATCGTGGAGCCGTTGCATCCGTGGCTTCGCTTGCAGCCCAGACATCGTGTGAGAACTCATATGCGGCAATGCTGTTTGCAGCCCACTCTTCAACAGTCATGACCGCAAAGTACGGCGTCAACATGTGCTTGGGGATAAGCAGAAGAACTGTGTGGCACCGGCCAAAACTTACATGAACCAGACAACATAGCAGACAGAGCACACAGTACCAAACAAACAGGGAGAAGCCACAACCAGTCAACGGCCGTCATCCCCGGTGTACCACCTGACCCCAAGAAAATTGAGGATGGTAAATACATATAAGTGCAAACAAAGTGGCCAACAGGAGGGAGATATCTATGGACGGTGTCGCCAAACCCACCCGCTATGAGTCCCCAGGATGAACCTACCCCCAGGGAACCCAGGGCAGGGTGATTGTCCACTATAGTGCCACGACGATGTGCCTGTTATCGTGCACTTCTCCTCACACCCAAGAGTGTCCCGTTAGAGCGTTTGGCACAACCAAGAAAAAACAAGAGAGGGGCCGCCGGCGCCATTGTCGTTTCTATTAAGCCCCCCCCCCCCCCCGCTGCCGTTTAAAACAAGGTAGTCAACACTTCGATGGTAGGTGGTACTTTTGTTTAAAGGCACAAGGCCCCCGAGTCGATTCCCGGCCACTTGTGTTGGTGGCGCCCCACCCATGCCAAACCATCATGCACACCAATTAGTTGGCACTCAGCCAACATAACAAAATATAATTGGGATCGGGCACTAGAAACAAAATCAGGCTCAAGAAAAGAGTCCTGATAGGGCCATGGCCAACATCTGTGCCAACTACTTACAAGTAGTTACAAAAGGCACGCTTCAAAATCAAGTCGGCCTTGGTATCTGCATGGCGCGGTTTGCCTCACACTGCGGGATTGTTGGTGCACATCCCAAACAAAGCCGTTTTCAACTCCCCTTGCAGATGCATGCAAGGCACAATGAAGAACCTTACATTCGTGGCAGGCTATGTGAGGTGTGCCATTACAAGAAAAGCATGTGTCAACGGGTTCCACCAATTTGGGTTCAGTGTACATCCGCACCACCTCTCAATGTAGTCCTAGGGTCCTCGGGGTGGAGGCCGGCTTGGAACAAGTGAAATACAGAGTAAGTTCAGCCATTTCACGCGGCAACCACAATTTGTCATGTGGCACTTGCAATATGCCCTTCACAATGCGTCCAGACAGGGCACAATGCAATGTCAAGCCCCATGAAGGTGGAATGCAATGGTGCAATTGCAAATGCAAGGGCACCGGAAGCATCTACAATCTTTGCCGACTTCTTCCACTGTTGTGGTTGAATGCCTTCTCGCTCGGCAATCAAATCCACAACAACCAACTCCTCTTGGTCTGCCCCAACAATGCGTGGCCGGTTAGACAGGGGGTCAAACTTAAGGCAGAGGTATTCGCGAGTTGGAACAATCAACAACAAGCGGAGCACCCGATGCAAATTGCCCAAATTATATACCTGCGCCATAATCAGGGGTGGTGCAAAAGACATATCAATGGACAACGCTTCTAAAGTGCGATCGGCCCACGATCCAACCAACTGCTGTTGGCATTGTGGGGGACTACCATGTGAGGCATTCCGCAATGAGTCAAGGACAACCCACACCACACCCATTGTGTCCCAATCCGCATTGAGAGCGGTTTGGGCAGCCCACCAGTAATACACCACAATCTGAGCACAATCGATGACATAGCTCTCGGTGGTGAGGTCCTTGAAATGGCGCGCCTCAAACTCATATGATTGCGGTGACGAACCTGGAACTGTGACATACAGTGGCTGCCCCCAATCGTTGCCAAGTAGTGCCTCTACCTCTGTCACGGATGGGCGAAACAAGCCTTGGCTATCATTGAGTGCTTTGCACACATCAGCCAGGATTTCTTCTACACTAGGGCACCCGGTATGAGATGTTGGGTGATCACTAGATGGTGTCGCGACAACGATTCCGGATTGAATGGAACTGGGCAGGACGGGGTCCCTTGGGGTACTCGATGCCTCAACTACAGAGGCGCTGCTTCCATCTACATTCATAGAGGGGGTTGGGTGCAAGATGGTTTCAGCCTGCACCTCCTTCTCCCACTTTTGTAGTACCCATTTTACCTCATCCGTATCCTTGAACCGTCGGGCCAGGCACTCCACTCCAACCAAGCAGTGAATGCACCCATCGCAGTTGATACACCACAAATATACGGCCCTATTGCATTGACCACACATAAAAGGTGGACAGCACAAGCGCATTTAATGCCACGACGCATTCCCGCGGGCCAACTCACACTTCACCTCTTCGGCTAGAGAAAGAGGCTCCCCACCGTTCCCCACCGCTTCACAGCAGGGGGGAGAATAAGAGGTGGCCCACAAGTGGGCCGGGTGGCTACATAACCCCTGCCGCCTGGAGGGTCCCCACCGCATCAGAGTGGGGTGCAGAATCAGAAGTGGCCCACAAGTGGGCCCGGTGGCTACATAACCCCTGCCGCCTCGGGGGTCCACGGCGCTTCAAAGCGGGGGGCAAAATCATAGGTGGCCCACCGGGTGGCCATATAACCCCTCCCGCCTCGGGTCCCCACCGCTTCAGAGTGGCAGTCGAGAGTGGAAAAACTTATTTGTTTCGTAAATTTTTTACTGAGTCAACAAATTTTTTACTAAGTAATTTACTTAGTAGAAAAAAAATTTACTCAGTAAATTACTTAGTAAAAAACCCCCACCCCAGAGGAAAAACTTAGTAAGTAAGTATTTTTTTACTAAGTTTTGAAACTTAGTAAATTTTTTAAAAAAAAAGGTCCTTTACTAAGTTTTACCATGGACCCTGTCCATAGGGCTGATACCTAGTCTGTCTGCAAATACCAAATTGCGTAAGGTGGAGCAAAATACACATATCGCCATGCAGCTCTGCTGCACGGCTTGTCCACACATTGCGGACAATCCTCGATTGCCACAAGCGTGCAAAGAGGTGCTCCACCCTTGCGCGATAGAAGCCATGGATATCATTATATTCTTGTTGAGCTTCACTCAAAGCTGCCCGCCCAATGTAAGGTACAACTGTGCGCAAGCGGCTCTCATAGGTGCCATGAGCACCTACTTCAAAATTGTAGCATTCGCCGAGGTTCGGAGCATAAGGTCAATATCCCCAACCCGAAAGGGGCTAGTCCATATCCCCGGCCGGAAAGGGGTCGGTCCATATCCCCAACCGGAAAGGGCCACCATAGCACCAAAACGGGTACACGGCACCTAAGCCACCCCCCCCCCCCCCTCCCATGCATAGGAAGCTTAAAAACCCCCGGCATGGAATAAAGAACTTGTGGAAAGGGGCCAACACTAGGGCGACTATTTGCTGACATATAAAATTTTGCACTGTGTGTGCATTGCGTGCACGGCCCTCCCACTGTCAATACAACGTTGTTGGCGGTTGATCAGCCGTCACCATAGATTGTTGAGATGGAACGGTTAGAGACCATGCAATTCCAACCTATCTATAGTTTGACTTTAAAACATGGTGGGCAGGCCCCCGCGGGGCAACTCATTCGAACGGGTGCACCACTGAGGGGGTTCACGAAAGAAAAACACCAAGAAACATGGGGCAAGAACCTGGTAACAACCATAGGAGGAGGGGTGCAACCCCGCCCCCCCTCCCCCAGTGCACCCCACATTCCCCTGGACCTCCCCCCCTGGACCCTGATATCATGGTGGGGGAAAAACTAACATTACCAAAGGTAAAAAAAATTGTTTGGGGCCATTTTTGGTGCATAACCCGCCCCTCCGGACCCCCCCCCCTCCACCCCTCCTGTCTTCTAAATCCTGGAACAGAAGCCAATGAGGAGCGCATGAGTGCAGCACAGCAAAAAAACGGGAAAGGACAGACGAAGGGAAGCGGGGAGAGGCCAGTTAGGGTAGCAATGGCAGACTGAACGAAATGCTTTCACAAAGATGGACCTTCCGTGCAACCATGTCCCTGACTTCGCTGACGCCACACTTCCTTAGCACATCCCTGCACTTCCCTGGCGCTTCTTTACACTGCCTTGGCTCTTCCAGAGGCGATTATTTGTCCATTGAGGCGGGGTGAGTGGAACGATGTCAGTGAAGAAGGAGGCACATCCGCGTCTGCCTCCTGTGTGCCTCGGAAGGGTTGTTGGGATGGAGGTAAGTGAAATGATACGCGCCTCTAGCAGAGATCCACTGGACGTACGCCCCATAAAGCCGATCATGGTGGCCGACAAGCCGGTTAACCATGGGGGCGTTTTCGCACAGCGTGCGCACAGCGCCAATTATTACCGTGATTATCCAGGTAACAACCCTGAAAACCACGCACCTGCGGAATCATGCACAATCAATTCAAAACTCAAAAATTCAAACATCTGATGCTTGCCATGGGTCCCAGGGACCTAAATTCTGCCCCCTATAGCCCCGTCCACTGCAGCAGCCATTCAATGACGTCCTTTCAATCTTCTGAACTTCCGAACTCCCGGTGGTGGAGAACAGCCAACTTTTCGCACGGTGCGCGCACAGCACAGGGTACGCCCCCCATAGCGAATGTTTGCATTTGACTGGCCCAGCCGGCAACAGCAGACCAGGTCAAGGGCAGGGGAAAGAGGGATTGTCTTGAACCCCAGCCAGAAGCCGAAATCCACGCCTGATGTATGTCACGCATGTTCCCTTGCGCTTGCAAGCAAACAATCTTGGTTTCTCCACTTCTTCTCTCACCCACCTTGTTCTGCCCCCTGTCACTCCCTGGCTCCTGTGTTCTGGTGTGTAGGCCCTCCTCATCTCCTCATTGCAGGTGTGTGTCTCCTATCTGTCCTGGGCTCGTGACTGTCCTGGCACAGACACCACATGTGTGACACGTTTGGTTGACACAGGTCAGGGGTCGTGGGCAGGGGCAAGGACATGGGCAGGGCAGGGGCAGGAGCAGGGGCTCGAACAGGGGCAGAGGTAGGCAAGAGGCAGAGTTTTGCAATCACATCCTCAGCCTCTGACACCTTGCCCTGTGCCCCCATTCATGTCCTGTCCCTGCCACTTGGTTGCCAGGCAGTGATGTAGGGTGCAGGCACAGACTTCGAACACTGCGCTGCATCACTTTGATGGCCCGATAAACAGCCCTCGCGCGCTGAAAGTAGAGGCATGCTTTCCTCTGGGTGTCCAGCTTCAGAAAACCTACGAATGTCATGGTGCAGGCAGCGGCGGCTCTGGCCCAGAAAAGGAAAAAAATTGTGATCATCTCCCCCCCCAAAGACAGCCACAGCTACATCCCAATGCAAGGTCACAATCCCAGCTGCATTCACAACAGCACATGTTTCATATCAGCCACAGCCACATCCATGGGGGAGTATTAGCACGCCGGGCATCTTTTTTTGACCATTCCCCACGCGTGCCTGTTTTTGCCCCCCCTCACCAAACAATCTTCTCGCCGTGTCTAAGAATTTGGCCCATCCTTTGCACCCAGTTTATGATGATAGCAAGGGTGGTGGTTGGAAGTGGTGGGAGTGACATTTTGTGTTGTTGAATTCTCATATTTCGGTTTATGCAACGTGCTTTGCACGGAAGGTTTGCGGTCTAGTGCGGTCTATTTGGGGGACTTCCCAAGGTGAGTATAAACTTGGGGCTAGGGATAGGATACTTAATGCAAAGGTAGGGTGCCGGGCAAACATCCCCCCATGTCAGCGGTTGGAGAAGAGGTTAGACGGCGTTGACAAAGCAGTTATTCTCGGTTGAAAACGCCTCTGACCGGCGCCATTGAGTGAGCGGATGGGTGGCAGGCTCAGCCACCATGAAGGAGAGAAAGCCCCCCGCCCCTTGCATCCCTGACCTGTGCTTCTGCACCCGGCAGATACAGTTGCAAACCCAGCCGCACCTCCGCCTGCCACGGCAGATGCCATTGAGCAAAATTGGAGTTGTGGCTCCGCCACTCCACCCCCCCCCCCCCCCCACAACACCTGCAAGACACCCGATCGCCAGTGGCCGCGAGTGGATTGTGTTGTTGGCTCATTTCTGTGCCGTGCGGTGTGCGCCAAGGTGCCGGGCCGCTGGCGTCAGGTCGTCGCAAAGGGGCACTCGACATGCATGTGCGAGGCACAACTCCCAAGGGGGGGATGGCTCTATAATATGGTGTCCCATCAACAGTGGCACTCTGCCCAAAACCTGGGGCAAAACCGCAACCAAAGGCACCTTCTGGCTGTCACAGCCATTGCAACAGGCAAACTTTTTCGTGCAACAGGCAAACTTATTTCGTTTTGTGTTGATATGTTTCAAAGCACACACCAACTGTATCAATGAAAGGTGGTGGCCTGAAAGCAACATCATTAAACACAAGGCAACCAGAGTCACAATCACAATCACAACCTCAATATGGAACCACACAACTACAGCCACAGCCATGGACACAACTGCAGGCCCAGTGGGGGGTTGGGGTGGGGTCGCGTCTGAGCCTGAGTGCCCCCTATGGTGCGCATAGCATGGGTTTGATGGCAACTCCCCATCCAGTGGTAAAGGCACCGCCCAATGAGTCTCGGTCAAGGGTTGTAAGACAATTGGTGTGGCCATGGCTATTTGAGCAAGCATGTTGCCAACCGTGGCTCCGAAGTGCTGCTGAGCACCGTGTTCCCTAAATGCACCCAAATAGAGGTACAGTTCTGTTGGGGGGATGTTGCATATATATCTCGGGGACGGAACATTTTCTGCCAACTTTGTGCGTTTTAGCAAGTTGCTACCCTTGGGGTATATTTGGAAAGCCCTTGAAGTGGGCTATTTGGAACACCCAGGTTTGCTTGCTGTACTGAAGATATGTCTGAGATGTTTGTCCGTTTTGGACGGTGTGTGTGCAGCCTGCTGCCTCGTCAACAGGCAGCTACCATATCTGCATATAAATTCACACCACATGCTGTTGCTTCCCCCGATGCACCACAGAAGCCTTTGGTTCGCAAAAGAGCACGCTCTGGGGGTGAAACTTGGACAAAGGTGACCCGTCACCCTGCCAGCCAGGCCAAGAAGCCTGATACCGCGCTGTTGACAAAAACCTGCATTTACTCACAAGGAGCACCAAATTCTGTCCGCTGCTGAGGCCACTGCTTCTGCAGCCCAGTTCGGGATCGAAAGACACACCCCACCAAGGCTTCACAGCAGGAGTTTTTGGCCATGTGCATTGACGTTGATGTCGACAAGAACGTGAAGCACAAACATCGACAGAAGTACCATGAAAAGGGGGCATTGAATGAAATATTTTGTACCATACCGGGGTATGCGTCAGGAAATTTGCAAGTGAAAACTGTGACCCCCCCCCCCCCCCAAATCCATACATTTCTGAAATGGCCTTTTCTCACAGATTTCAAAAAATATGCACATGCCCCCCTCCCCCCCCAATGTGATGACATGCTTGCACATTGAAGCAAAACTTCAAAAAACATCCCAAAAAGTGCCAAAACACACAAAGTTGGCAGCTTCTGAATGTCCCTGAGAGATATGCTAGACCACAAAATGTGTCACATTACATAGTAAGGAGAAAATTTGCACTTTGGCACTTGGAGCATTGAGTTCTCTAGTGCGTAGGATAATCCGCAATATGTGTCGGTGATGGTATGCCGGCATCCACCCTATAGGAATTTCTTGCGCCATGGACCATGGTGTGCATTGCATGAACTCCTCATGCCCAGTGCTGACAATTTAGCAATAGTGCCGGATGTAGTAGTCGACGTCTGTACTTTTGGTAGTTGAATTTGCACACAATGCTTCATACAACCTCCGGTGTGTCATTCTTTCTTTAGTTGTAGTCCTTGGTCTTTGTGAATTGGCCAACCCCTCCTGGACATCACCGGTCCATGTGTGTTGGTTGTTTTTTCCATGCCACTTGCATGAACCAGACAAACGCATTGACCTGCAGCTCAGGTACTTTCTAGTGCGGTGGGTGGCTACCGCGCCAGAAGGCACCCATCTAGTACGTGACAAATGTCATTTAGTCCCGAAATAGGTCGTTCTTCTCCTCGGCAAGTGTGGTTCTGTGTGCAGTGGGTTGCCAAGGGGTATAACCCGACCTATTTGGCCGTAACGCAGCTGGAGTTGACCTATCATCTAGCCTTGGGTGCCAATAGTTGGGGGGTAGCATTGGTGATACTGGCCAAGATGGGCGTTCACTTGGGGGCCCAAAGCAAAACCCGATTCATTGGGTAGCGCATCCACTTGTCATGTTTGTGCAGGATCTATTCCCTTATGGAATGCCTTGCCCGCAGTGCGCCCGCAGTGCAGAGTTTTGTATTGCGGCAACTAACCGAGCCCTCATTTTGGCCCGTTCCCACAAGATGGTTGTTCAATATTCGTGTTTTTTAGTGTTCCCCCGCAACCGGGATTGAGCTGGGGATATGTACTTATAATCCACTTTTTTATTATAGCCCTTGAGTTGGGGATATGGACTCAAAACATGCACAGTTTTTCGCGGCCCCTTTCTTGTTGAGGATATGGGCTGGCCGCTTTCCATTTGGGGGATATGGACCAGCCCCTTTCTAGTTGGGGATATGGACTGGCCCCTTTCCGGTTGGGGATATGGACCGGCCTCTTTCCAATCCACAAACACTGATTCTACCCAAGGGAGACACGGGAAGCCGGAGCATGTACGTAGATCGATTCCGGGGGCAAGTGTTGAGGTAGTACCTTCGGGGAACCCAAGGCCGTCCCGCGCTCTACTCCAGTGGTCTCAGTACCGATGGGGAACCCGACCATCCTAAGTTGACCAAGGGGAGATGAAGTAGGAATGGTTGGCCCCTTTCCGGTTGGGGATATGGACTGGCCCCTTTCCAGATGAGGATAGGGTAAATCTGATTGGTAGTGATTATGTCATGGCCTTGGGAATATTGTGTGGATTTGTGATCTAGGAACCATGGCAGATGTAATAATTTGGGATGCAAGAGGCCCTTCGTGCACTCCTGGACAAGTCTTCGATTTTGAAATTGGTGCTAATGATGGCGCCCATAAGGGCCGCATCCATATATTGGTCGTAAAACTTTGAGTGACAACCAACAACAATATAATGATGCGCATGGTTTCTATTGCGCAAGGGTGGAACACCTCTTTGCACGCCTTTGGTATTGGAACATCGTCCGCAATGTGTGGATGGGTTCTACCAAAGATAGGCACCAGCTGCTCGTATTTTGCTGTACTTGACGCAGTTTTGTAATCAGGAGACAAACTGGCCCTATGGACCTTGGCCTCATTCCTTGTGGGCACAACAAGATGCCTCTAAAGATGTTGAGGAAAACGATGACGGTGTTTGTTGTCAACTATGTGCTCACCGGCATGCATATATACGGGAGTGTGGCACGTGTCATTTGAACATGTGCCCCTCTTGTATGCCTTTGCACAGTTGCAGTTTGGGGTTGTAATTGTAAGGACAGATGATTTTGACCTTGTCAAAATCATGTTGCTGCATCTGCCTTGGCTTCACTTGATAATTCCTCCTTCTCCTCTGGGTGTTCTTTGATACATGTGCCCGCAATGTGCCTGCATTGCGCCCGCAGTGCAAAAACTTGGCCTAAGTTGGCCGTGAATGAAATCAGGGAGTGGTGTGCGCATGAGAGTTTCATGTAAATGGCGGGAAGCTTGTCTTGTATAGTGGGCAATGGTTCACACATCACACCCGTCTTTCTTGCGTTACTAGGCTGAAGCACACTCAAAGGTGCTGCAGATAGTGCTGTGTGAGTAACGCCCAACGATAGGTCCAACCTTCCACTTTGGTGTTTACTTTATTTTCGAATTGAGTATGGGTGCTCCAAGCACACGAAACTCATACAAGCAAGAACACTCATGTGGGGGCAGTTTAGAAGCGGTCACAACCCCCCAAAATGTTTGAGCATTGCCAGTTACATAGAGCTTGGGGGGCATTTGTGCACGGCGCGCGCACATTAAAGGGGGAAATTGGGGATTTTTGCTACCATTGGCAATATTCTTGCCTCTGTGGACCATATTACACCCCCGACCGAGGGCGCTTTAGCCGGGAGTGAGGGGTAGTCCGGCTTCTCATCCTTACAAAAATTCAGATGCGACGATCGGAATTCTTGTTGGTAAACCTCCCATTGACAAAGCCGGGTTGCCGCCCGTGGTTGTGACACCGACGAAGACGGTGTATTCGACCGCTGCGATGGCGGGGGCCTTTGGCAATGCGAGGAGACTACATCCATGCTCACTGGGAGAGGGTGGCGGTGAAGGTGACTGCACCCGGTACTCCCTTTCCATTGATGTGAACATGAAGGTCTGAGAGACGGTAGAGTAGTGGAGGCCCCCGAACAAGATACCCGAATGTATCTCCATAGCACCAAATCAGGTACCCTTTTTGCGTGACATGCACAACAATGCACACAAATGCACTAGAAATGAGGGCTAGGAATGCAGGCAAGTCATATAAATGCACAACAAGGCTCATTGCCAATGATACTAGGCACTACTATGCAGTTTGGGTATTGGTCCTGTACAAACTTTGTGCACACCGCGCGCGCAGCGCGCAAATACGCCCCCTAGCGAAGCCTATGACAAGAGCCCACACAACCACACCACTAGATTGCACGCAACACCCACGATTTCAATCCAAAATCACGCTCAAGAATCACGCTCAACGTCACAATCTTGGCACTCCTCCACAGATCTTGTGTAGTAGGCCCAACTACTTGTTCCGCCGCTAATCCCTCCGCCAATACATTACCCAAAGGTACAACCACACACTTTCTATTATGCTAGATTGATACCCCTGGCACCGAAATGGCCCCCTTGATGTCCACGGTCCCCTCAGTTTTGATGATCATAGGTATTTTGCTGTGGTTCAATGTTAGGCCCGAGATTTATCCAAAATCTTGTACCACCAACCAACTACTTTTGACTAGCTCCGTGTTCACCTCACCTGGACTGGACAGTATCAGATCATCTGCATCCATCATGACAACCAAAGACGGACAACCGTTGTCCAATCTAAGGTCAAAACCCCGTCAACCAAGAACCATAGGATGGAGTCATGCATGACGGTCAATGAGCCTTTATGGCAAACCGCGGTGGGACACACCCTTCAGGAAATCTACTACGGCATCGATGTCAAAATGATCGGGCAGTACATGGCGGATGCCATGCGTAGTGGCAAAGACTGTGACGAAGCTTTGATGCCGGAAGTATGCGCTGTGCATCGCATCCCCCAGGAATGGCCGCGAGTCATTCCCAAACAGGTCAGCAATTGCCTCCCGATCCACACATGAAGGGCTGCCTGCATGTGCAGAGTCATCGATCTCCAACATCACCTTACATGATGTCACATGCTGCACATGGAGACAACTGCACAAACCATGACAGAGACATAGCAGTCAACACTCACACTGCAGATGCTTCTTGTCCAGAGGAAAATGCAGAATGGTCCAGTGATAATCACCCAGGGGATGCGAGGGAGTACCCCCCAACACCCAGGCCAGGTGCTGATTCAGGGGGCAAAAATGTGGAAACGCCGGGTCATCGTGTTTGGACAAGTTGATACTGCACGGGACATACCACGGAACACATGTGGCAGACATAAGCCAACCAAAACATGACAATACAACGCAGTTCTCTTCGTATGCACAACTGAGGTATCAGTTGGTTGCATTCTGATTGACAGGCACCAAATAGAACCCGTTGCCAACCTTGCGCTTCATTTTGAAGAGCTGGACAGGCTTGTGCGCACTCATTGTTCTGGTATGTGACAGGCAGTCCAGCAGTTTAAAATGACTACAAAAGGGTGTCCAATAGGCCAGCACACACCCCACAACACAAGAGCACATGGAATTACAGCCACACCAACATTTTGACACCCATGTTGATCCTCCTTGCAGCGTACAAAGCACACTCTCTTTTGGATTGGACCCGCAAAAACGATGGTTCCACAAAAAGCCCAAACGTGCGGAAACACGGGGTTGCTGTGTTGCTCAGGCACTGCCAGCCATTGGTTCAATAAGTTGTCTGTGGCAAACTTCCTCTATGTAAAGTGGTTGTTTTGCGTATGTTACACACCCCAAAGTTATCTTTTTTTTTTGACTGACTCCAGAAGTTCAAAGAGTACTCAAGACTGTGCTTGGGAAAGTGGGCGTCTCCAGCATATGATACAGTGGATCCCCACAACGCGGGGCACATGGCAAAGACCCAGAGTTCACATGCATATACCAAAGGGCTCTCTGATGCGGTAGGCAAAACCGCCATGCCATATGGCAAGCCTATAATGCGTAAGAGTTAAGGGGGTTAAGACATGCTGGATCACGTGTGTGCCATTCCCCACAGGTCCTCAAGAGTGACAAGCTTTCGTCGCTTTGTAGGGGCCATGTCCGGTGGCGGGCGTTGGCCCAGGATGCCGGGCCTTGTGCGGCACTGGCGGTCAGGCAGAGGCGACTCCACCCGGTGGGTTACACACCCCAAAGTTATCATCAAGGGTTATCCATGCTTCACGACTGCCGACATTCATTGTTTGAACAGCAGACATAGTCCGGAAGCTGCAAAGGTGAGCTCAGTTCGGTCTCATGTTACACCACGGGTACTCCGCCCGAATCATATAGCATCTTTAAAACAGGCTTACCCTTCACAAAGAGAGGTAGTTAATTGAGAAAGACTTGACACGCATGCCCAATTCACCCACAAGCTCAAATGCTTGCACACACGTTACACATACCCATGAATGACTGTTCGTACATAGGTTCTGGGTTCTGTTTGAAAAACCACAGTCTATCGTAAGTCTATCCTGGTTTTTGGTCTTCAGTCTGAAGATGTGGAGCGTTGGAAGCAGAAAACAATGTCCCATGTGTAACATATGTGTAAACATGTGGGCTTACCCGTGGGTGAGCTGGGCATGCATGTCAGGTCTCTCTCGTGTATTGAATTGTGATGGCGTCCACACGCAGTTGATGTCCGTACGTGGGGAGTGCATGCTGACATCCTGCGTCGGCATCCATGGGGGTCACGCTTAGCTGACTACCTAATGAGTGGGCGGGTTCGGTACCAAAACGACAGCCATGCAGGCTTCATTGGCTGGTCATATAAATCCCATGCACTAGTTATTCCATCCCAGTGGGAGGACACCGTTATGACTTCCTGTGGTCTGTTCTGCACCCCCACTCTCTACTATCCTTCGATCCTGTTATTGCGCGCACGGTATCAGGAGGCGGGATAGCCCCACAAGTGTTGGTGTGTACAACGCGATTCCCAATGCATTCCGAATCCCTTCCACCCTGTCTAATTCTCCTAAGCACAAATTGTCCAACCTGCCACATGGATTAGTGAAGGCCTCTGACTCCGCTTCTGTGTCCATGTCCGAACCCTGTCTCACCTCCCCTAAGAAATCCTCTTGGCTTCCCGTTAGACATGGGCGAATTTGAGACTTCACTTTTATGAGTGCTGTGTTCCTTCCCCACCTTCCCAAGTTATGTGGTTGAAGGAGCTCGGGGGGCTAGAACGAGAGGGAGGGAGTGAAAGTTTTTTTTTTTGACGAAGCTGCAATAGTTCTGCAATAGTTTTGCAGCAGTACGAGTCAATCTCGGGATCTAAGTACACTCTCAGAACATGCCATAGCTTCTTCCCCTATCAAGGACAGGGATCAAGGATGACAACGAAGGAGCAACTTATATTCCTACCTTGAGTATACCTGCAGAGCGACCTGGGGGTCGCCACGACTCATGTTTGGCCCTTGTCTTCTCACCTTTGACAAGTTTTCTTTGCTCCAGGGACGTGCATGCGTGAGTCTGGTGATACTCTGATTCGCCCTGTTATCCTCCCAGTGGGTACACGTCCGTTTGGCCTGTGGCGGTGAGTAGGCCGTGTTGCGTGGTGCTTCCTCACGCCGTTGCAAGCCCTTTTGTAGAAGTGCGTGCCGTAGACCCAAGATATGATATGATAAGTCCACCTCATGCAGCCACTCCTGGTATGTTTTTTCTATATGATGTAGCCATTTACCCACCCTCCTATACCAAATACCATCATAGTGCCGGTCTCTGAGAACACTTTGGCACCCATTGTTGTGCATGTTCTGTGCCTCCCGCATCATTCTAGTGGTTTGGTACTTAATCCTGGGTGCGGACAATTTCTCCATCACTTTTTGATGCCCAAAAGTTGCAGAAGGTGCGTTATGATGCCCTGACCATCAAAAATGCTAAGACCATTAGAAAACGCATAGGGGCGACCAGATGGACCCAAAATTTGGCAAAAGCTCTTGAACACTATCTAAAGGTGCAGCGTGAACTGCCGGAGGAGGAGTACACGCCGGGACAACCGACTGTGGAAATGCATGTGCAAATCGGTGAAGAGCTAGCGGCTGATGTGTGGTCCATCATCCTGGATTGTGATGATCCGGGGAAAAAGGCGCTGAAGTTGGCAGACAAACACAAAAAGAAGAAGGAAAAGCTGAAGAGGGAGCATCAAAAGAAAGGCAAAGGCAAGGGTCGTGGGTCCCGAAAGCACCTCTCCGACTCGTCAGGTTCCGAAGAGGATTCAAGCACCAGCTCCAGCCAGCTCCAGCGACTCTCCTGGGCCCTGTCTGTTGCCATGGGCGCCGGGGTTGCTGATGGCGGTGGTCGTACAGCCAGTCGTTGAGCCAGAGCAAAAGCAACAGCCGATTGTTCGGTTGTGAGGTTGAAAGATTGCACCTCCAGTCCCCAGTTCAACATCATACCGAACAGCAGCGCGTCCCGGTAGTATGAGAATGAGCTGTTTACCATTGTGACTCCGAGCTGGTCAAAGAAGATGCGGGCTAGTGAGGTCGTGTTGACCCTGTTGGATGAGGTCCATGTGGCTCATCCCCCGCCAGTAAGACCGTCGCCCGATGTTCCGCTGCATCTTCGTTGCCAGCTTCGGCTGGACCACAAGTGCCGACCAGGCCGCGTCCAGGACGTCATGCTGCTCTGAGGTCAGTCGTTCCCAGGACCACTCTACATCCGTCGACGCTGCCGTCGCATGCTTGAACTGACTCATGGCACAAAAGACAGAAGGCAATTTAAATAGCCTGTAATATACACAAGCTGGGGAGAACAGGGCTACAGCAGAACTTTCGTTCCTCGAAAACTACAGTTCGCCCGTGTAATATAGGGTGATCCTGCGGAGTTGCTGCTAGTAGGGTAGTGTTTGAGACACCTCGAGGGTTTCCTCGGAGGTTGGTTCATCGGGCGGGTTCAGCCGGCCATAGTCCAGGCGGTTGGTGGCCGCGAGTGTCTTCCCGGCGCTAATTTCCCGTTCCTCCTCAGAGCTTTCTGAGTGGTACAGGCCCTCGGCTAGGGGGCGGTGCTGTCTGGGTTGGGAGATACGTTGGCCTACCGTAGCCCCAAGGGCCCGGACGGCGTCGATATATTTATATTGGGTTGCAGTGAGTTGCTGTGTAGGGCCGTTGTTTTGTAGCTCTTGCTGTCCGAGTGTGATCCATCGGGTGATGTAGGACCACCATAGCTGGCGCAGGCCTAGTCCCCCGTGACTCAGGTTTGTGGTGAGTCGATGTTTGTTCATTTGTTGTTCGATTCCGGGTGTGTCCCTTAGGTACTGTAGGAGCATGTCGTCCCACATAGCCATCCGGGATCGGTTCTCCAAGAAGAGCCCCCTGTAAGTCCATCGGGGGATGAGGATTGCGTTAACAATGGCTACCTTCTCGTAACCATTTAACGGCAGGGATCTGTATGCCGCTATGTCATGGTATAGTTGTGTGGTCACCATGTCCCAGGCCGTTTCTTCCTGCGTGGGGTGGGCCAGAACGTGGCCGAGGTATTTGAGTATGGGTGGGCGCACGAGCTGGTGCTGCCAGGTGATTGGCTCCAGGCAATAGTTTTTGGCCCAGTGGTACACTTTAGTCTTGTCTTTGTTAAAGCGTAGCCCCATCGTGTGTGCCACTTCGTGTAGTGTGTCAAGAGTTTGCAGTAGTGTGTCTGTTGTGGGTGCATGCACTGTGATATCGTTGACAAAAACGTAGAGGCAGGCTTCCGGGCATTGTTCCTTGGTTTCCATCAGTAGGATGTCGTAGTATAGGAGGAATAGTGTGTGGGACGGGGGGCATCCCTCTTTCATTCCCCTAGTGGGGCGTATGGGCAGGTCCCGTCCGTGCAGGGACAGAACGGCCGGTGTGTGTTGGTATATTTCACCCAACATTCGTATGATGGTTTTTGGTGCGCCTGCCTCCTTAACGATGTTGGTCAGCATCGGTCGGGGGACCGAGGGGAACACCTTGGCTACATCTAGGAGGGCCACGTATCTGTCTTGTGTGTGTAAGTCGTTCAGTAGCTTGGTCGCTAGTGTGGTGGTGTTTCGGCCTTGGAACGCCCCGTGTTGTATGTCTAATAGCCTTGGGGTCATGGCCTTTGATATACGCATCAGGAGGAGGCGTGAGTATACTATATATGGCGGTAGATACCTATATTGGCCTGTAGTTGTGTGGGTCCTGTGGGTCCTTTTTGTTGTATAGATGAGCACTACACGCGAGCGCAGCCAGGCGGTGGGGATATGTTGTCTGTTCCACACATCGAGTATTGCCTGGTATAGTTGTAGCTATATGTGTTCAGGTAAGTGCCCGTCGGGGCCGGCTGATTGGTTCTTCGGCGCCAATAGGCACTTTAGGTATTCGTCGTATGTAGGTTTTGATGTGTTCCATGTGTGATGCCTTACGTGTTTCCGTATCAGCCGTTGGCAAGCGTCTTCGTCGTATGAAGAATCGCCGGCGAAATGGTTTAAGACGTTTTGTGTCCCCCCTATTGGGGGTTGTGGCGTGTCTTGTGCTATGAGTCCGGTACGCCACCGCTTGACCATTTTATAGAAGTATCCGGATCTGTGGACCGCTGCTCTGCGGAGTTTGCCTATCTGTTTTTGTATGTGTTGCTCTTGTGCTTCGCCTAGATCCCGTAATTGTGCCGAGGGATCCGGTGTTTCCGACAATGTCGTTATGGTCGGCGTGTTTTTTGCGCTTAGGGTGTCTTGGTCGTGCCGCGTGGACGATAGCTGATAGGATGCGTTGTGCCGTATGCAAGGCCATGAGGCAACGGAAACTGGGTTCGCATACGCCCCCGTGTCACAGGCGCATGGTCATAACCACAAATGTTCAATGTCTTGCTTGCTGCACTGCAGCGTAGACCAGTTCTGTACCACACCAGGTGGTTTCTGACTGTGCATTGGCTCTGCTCCTCTGGACAGTGAGGTCAGCTCGCACCCACCACCCACCCGCAGTGCCGGTTAGACTCTAACCCTTGCCCTGCAGGTCGTGCCCCTGGCTTGCACTCTTTCCCTGGCACGTAAGGACGTGTCGTTGTCGTGCCCCAGGGGCGCAAAGGCGCCTGTGTTGGTGCAAAGGCGTCTCTACACTTCAGCATGTGCTCCTGCCGTCAGGTGTCTCAACAGTTCATTGCTGCACCGTGTGTGGCGTCTACCTTTTTCGCTCGACACCTTTCATGCGCATGCTGTCCACCTTTTCTCGCCCACTGGCTTCCAGCTGCCTCACGTGGGCCGCACTCTCGCAGCCCCAGTCATGCTTCGGTTGTTCAACACGTGACGACGTGTCGAGCCTGTGACTCAGGGGCGCTACGGCGCCCTGCCTTTTCATTTCTTGACTGTTCCGTGCTGCCGTGGCGTCCCATTTACCCTGGTCAGCTCGAACCCACCACCCTCCCTTTGCGCCGGTTAGCCCCGGTCTCTTGCTCTGTGGGTCTCTCTCCTCTTGCTCTCCCCTGCTCTATCTCTCCTGTTGCTCCTGTCTGATCCTTTCCCACTCTGCTCTACCCTCTCTCTCTCTCTTTCTCTCTCTCTCTCTCTCTCGCGCCCAAAAAAGGGGGGTTCGGGTCGTTCGGTGCATCTCTATCCCCCCCGGGGTTCGAACCATCCTCCACGGGACAGAAGAGGTGTAGTGTATCCACTGAGCCACGACGATGGGGTATCTGCACCATGCGCTCCACTCTTCTTCTCCTTTGTGTCACCCCCTGTCATGCGTATCTTCTTTCGCATGGGGGTGTGTTCAGCAGCGTGTAGAGGAACCGCACAGCGTCCCCGGGTACCGGGTCCGCCTGCCTGAAGAGCTTTCTTTGGAACAATCGCAAGAGGTCTGCTCGGCCTGCCAGCCACACATGCATGCAATCTCCAGTTCTGCTCACCGAGGAGGGCACCGCTCTGTGTCCTTCTGCCGTCGGACAGTGGAGGATCGCCTTCCACTGGAACGGGTGCCACTTGCCTGCACTTTTGGGTCGCCACTGGACCTGCATGTTCGCCAGAGCCTGGGACTTCAGGGTCCAGTTGATCTGGACCATCACCGAGTAGAGCTCCTGATTGCTCATCGGCAATGGTTCCCCATGGTTGTCCACAATCTCACAGTGCATCCTGGTGTCATGTGGTTGGTCCAGTCGGAGCCAGATCTGCTGGTTGCAGGCCCAGGCCATTGTGGTCAACTCTGCTTCAACTGCTTGCAGTCCTTCGTTCGCAATGGCGTCCAGCTGACTCAGTGCTTGCACTTTGAAACGCTGGCGTTCTTGCTCAGGCTTGACCTTCTTTGGGGTTGGCTGGATGTGTGTGTATGGGCCATGCCGCTGCTGATGTGATCCCTTCTCCTGCTGTGTCCTTCCAGACGGCATAACGCCTGGGTGCCTGTCCGCGACAGGACGCGGCGTTCAGCTGCTTGGAGTTCTCCTTTGCGTGTTGCTGTTCACTGCGACAAAGCGCAGCTTCTTGTGATGCAAACTCTGCGTCAGAACACAGATTTTTCAGACATGCATTGTTGTGCTTGGAACTTGTGAGATGTCCGCACCATTGTGCAAGGGCTACTGGCACTGTCATTAACGACCCTGTCCTGGGTTCCTGTGTTTCCTGAGCCTTCGCTTCTTGAGCGGTCGCCTGGTGTCACTCACATCAGTGCTGAAGGACAGTGTGTCCGCTGCTGACAGTGCACTCGACAGCACTCCCTGGTGTATGTGTCCTGTCCTCATTTCCCCACTTTCTGTACCGTATGCAAGGGGGGGGGGGGGGGTCGCTTGTTTTCATGGCAGGGTGGACATGGTGTTGGTAAGCCGTGTGAATTGCGTGGCAAACCATTTGGAGACAGAGGGCTTTGGTTTCCTATAGGGTTTGTCGGGTGCTCCAATCCTCCATCAGACGCCGAGCATCACTAGGGCGTGGTCTGATATCGGCATTTGTATGGTATCATAGTAAGTCCAGGGTATGTTGGGTATCTGTTGCCTAATCAAGATGGCGTCTAGGCGTCGCGGGCGCCCGTGACGTGGTATGCGTGTGTAGTACTGCTGGGGTGGTTCAGGTGGTTGGTTAATCGCGTGCAGCGGATCGAGGAGTTCGCCACTGGCAAGGTCCTGCTGCCAGGGTCGTGTCGGATTGGGTGACCATATGTCATCATTGAAGTCTCCGATGAGGATGTCGTAAGGTCTCATAGTTTGCAAGAAGAGGTCTACCTCTTGTTTGTCGTGTCGACTGAATTTGGAGTAGACGCAGGCTATGGTGCGCCGAGGATTGTTAGGCACTTGGAGTTTGAGGACCCCTGCTAATCCGTTGGGTGAGTATAACGTTTCGAGGACGTGAAGGACCATTGCGTTGCGGACGAGGAAGGCTATCTGTGGCTCCGTTCCGGGTGCAGCGTAGCACTTATAGTTATTCTTGAGTGCAGTGGTGGCTGCTTCTGGTAGGGGGAACCCCGGGTCGTATTCCTGAATACCGCATAGGTCTATGCGGCATTGCTGGATGAGGTGAAGCACACTGGCCAGCGTTGGAGGCTAATAGCGCCCCGGTCCTGGCCTCCGGCCGCGTTGTCCAGGTTATCGTACTGTCGGTTGGTGTTCACCACTAGGTGCTGGGCGTATTCCTCTGTGTCGAGGAGGGGGACAAGTGGTACCGAGACGAGACGACAGTCCCGGCGAAGCTGATATATCGTACCCCAAGAGGGGACGTTTGCCCCGCGCGTGCCCGACACGCCCAGCATCCAAATTAATGTGCCGGCGATCTATCACAATGCTTTACCTCCAAACATCACCCCCTCCTGTAGCCTAGGAACCTGAAGCACATTGTACAAGTACATTGTATGACTGTTGGCAATCAAATAACTTCCCATTTTTTGGCCTAACAAATGGGACGTTCATAGGCACCCTACCCTTGTAGGCCCCATCATGGCCACCCACCGCAAAAACCAACAATCCCCCTCTTGTGCATGACGGACCACTCAAGCGAGCGTATGGGCATACTATCCGCAAAATGCGTAACGAAATACGGGAAGGGGGGATTATGGTTGTACGGAGAAAAGTCTCTCGTCCCACCAAATCTCATCTACAACCGAGTTCAACCAGGTGCAAACACGGGAAACATTTCGCACATACACATCATTAGAACAATTGGAACGAGACATATAAGCGCAATTGTCCAAACTAGCACTTTGCCGTAGGAAAAAGAGGTACTTGGAACAAATCTTCGCGTGACAACAAACCCTCCGCGCCATATTTCATATAGAATTTTTTTTTGTTCCGACACTGGTGAGTTCGGCCATCAAGGCAAACAGTGTACTTAGGCAGCAATGGCCTAGAGGTATGTACAGTAAAGTCAGCTTAACCAATGGGTGGGATGCGGGTAAGGCAGTTCTCCATAGAGGGAGAGCCCAATGTGGGCACAGGACCTGTATGTACTGTACACTCCATGCAGGTGGTGGGGCGTGCCACAACCACAGAGCATCAACACCTAGAAAACCGTGGAGTTGTGACTAGATCAAAAAAACTAAGATCAAAGAGCGACTAACAGTCAGGAACTACAGGGAGCCCCTAGTGCAGAATCAAAAACCTCATACACTGGGGTGGAAAGTGGTTGTAGGGGTGTATCCCTCAATGCAGAGCCGATACACTGGGGCGGTATCAGAAGTGGATCTCCCGAATAGGGGACCCAGTGAGTTGAGTGAAGGGGAGGTCAACGCCGTCTCTGTCGGGTGACCCCGTAAGCGGGACAGCAGCCGGACTTGGGGGGTGCAAGCACCGCCATTTACAGACACGGACATCGGGGGACAGCGGGCGCCGGCGCTTCAACTGTAGAACGCGCAGGGCCGCCAACTCGCTCTCCAGATACTGGCCCTTCTCTCGCCAGTCGACCTCCTGCCAGTGTTCAGTGACTGTGACCCAGTCGCCCCACTGACGCGACAAAAGACGCCCAGGACTGAGGCCGACGTACTTAGAGTGTAGCCGTCGCTTCAGGGCAACTGCCGATTCGTATGTCTCCTTGTGATGGGAGTGAATCAGTTCCGCATATGAGGATCGGATAGACCGGGATGTGCTGGAGAAAGCTGCCCTGTACAAGCGTTCAGCCTCCCCCATGCACGTGCGGAGCCACTGCTCGTGGGCCCTCATGCGGTAGGCCATCATGGAGGCCCATGTCATATATTTCTGATGGGACATGGATGCATGGTGCAGAGTGGCACCCCCGATGGTGCGTGTCTGGCGCTGCTATACCCCCAGGAGGGTGGTGGCCAGTTTGAGTGTAGGTAGGTAAGAGAGGGTGTAATTATGATATGTGAGCAGGGCACGAGCCATATTCATCTTGGCATGCATGGCACCCTGAGAGCAAGGCGTGCGGAACAGGTACTGGGCCGACAGTAACGGAGCCCTCCACGCCGAGACCAGACGGTGCAGACCGTGCAACCAGACGGTGGTCTTGCAGGCCATATGAAGTACAAGTGTGTAGGATCTGTAGTGCGCCTGTAGGTCGCGGCGCATGTCTCTCCAGAGGGTGTGTAACTGAGCCACAGACCTCATGAGGAAAATTTCCCCCGGGAGGCCCTGACGAGCCAAGGGAGGCCGGCAGGGGCCAAGATTTGAGGGGGCGGACGGGTTTGACACATAGTCGTGGACCCTGGCCTGAAGAGGCGGACTCAGAGAGGAGAGGAGACGGAGGAGCGTTTAGGCCGTGTTGTTAGAGTAGGGTTGCTGCAAGATGTATGACGCACGGGCGTCAGGGGACGACCGCGGTCACTTGGGACCGCGCTTGATGCGCACACAGTGCGCACGCAGTGCAAGAACTTGGCTGAATGGCAAAGCTTTGCATTCCGGCAAATACTCGAACCCTAGGTTGGCCCTTTTCGGCACCCTTTTTATAGTTCGGCAGGAGAACTGTAGTTTGGGTGGTTTAGGGGGTGCACTTAGCGCAGTGCAAGCTCAGTGCAACTATTTGGGCGTGTGGCCGTACTAGAGACCCATACTTTGTGATGCTAGGGGGGCATCGTTGTTGTTTGAGGGTAGGTTGTGATACCTCTTCCACATTGTCGATGTGGCATTTTTGGATTTTCACCTATTTTCACCCATTCCGACCCCTTTTCACCCTTTTTTGATCATTTCTGCCACATCCACTCTTTCCTAGCCTGATTTCTCCCCACCATGGGACCTCAAGAAGGCGGAGGTGATGTATCCATGTTGTTTCCCCCCCATCATGGGTACCCCGAGCAGGCACGGCTCAGTATCGAGGGACAATCCAGCATCCTCTCCAAGGGAATGCCGTGCACGCAGTGCACACATAGTGCGAAGTTTTGGATGCCGGCAAATACTCGCACCCTAGCTACCTTTTGGTGGTAAAACATTGATCTTGTGCCCTTGGTTTCCTAGGAAGGAAAAGTGCTTCCATAAATAGTCAAATTTTTTGGGATTGTTCATTTTTCTGAAATGGATTCCGAGGAAATAATACGGTCACCACCAACCGTATTACTTGGGTGAGTATCCCAGCCTCTGTGTGCGCAGTATGCACACAGTGCGCACGCAGTGCAAGAACTTCCCCCAAGTGCTCTATCACGTCCAAGTACTATAGACCCGCGTGTGCTGTATGCACGCACTGCAAGAACTTCCCCCAAGTGCTGTATCGCGCCCAAGTACTATAGACCTCACGGGCTTCATCAATGCAAGGATCCTTCGTGCTAGCCAAGACGTAACATGCCGTCATCCCGAAACGGTCGGCAGTGGGGCTATGCTAGACGGCCATACCCAGCACCCCCGGGTCCATCCTTTCACCCCATTTGTGGAAGATGGACCACCTCCCGCCCCCACTGAAGGAGGTCTCCCAAGGTCTACACCGGGACATGCTCCTGAGGCAGGAGTGGCAGAAGAGCGTTTGGAAGGGGTGTGGTTGGGGACTCTTCATGGGGAACCTAGTCTAAAAAATAGCACGCAATGCAAGGGCTCCCCCTTAATCTCTCTTTCCCATGCGACACTGTCTGGTTAGTCGGTATTTGTCTTACTTTTCTTGTTTACACTTGTAGTGATTTGATTTTTGCGATGGCGGGTTTCTTTAGCTTCCTATGCATTTGGAATGTGGCATATTTGATTTGTCAACTCCCGTGCTGTGTGTGTGTGTGTGTGTGTGTGTGTGTGTGTGTGTGTGTGTGTGTGTGTGTGTGTGTGTGTGTGTGTGTGTGTGTGTGTGTGTGTGTGTGTGTGTGTGTGTGTGTGTGTGATCTGTACTTTTAGAGGTGGATCCTTGTGCAGCGTTGGGCTGGACGCCCCATTTGGCTCAGGTCTGCTGAGGCCTCTTTGTGACGTTGTTTCCCTCCCTTCTGCGGAATCAGAACCTCTGTATTTTACTGGCTAAGTATCCAGAGTGTTTGCTCTCCCGTGCCTCGTCACGAAAAGCGGGCGGGCGACATCCTCGGCCACGGTCTCCTCCAGCCCCCGTGGAACTGGGGCAGGTGGGGACGGAGGGGGGGGTGTTTTCGGCCTCCTGCGCTTGGGGGCTGGAGGGGTGGGGGGTTGGTGTGGGGACCTCAGCAGACCCGTTGAGATACGTGCAGGCCCTTGCAGGCGTGGTCGTTTGTTGGGCAGTTGTGCATGTGCAGCAAGTGGGCGTTTCCGGCGCGCAGGCACTGGGGTGCACACTTTATGGTGTCCCCGCTGACAGCAGTGGCGCACTCCCCTGTGTTTGAGTGTGCACCTCGGGCACGGTGGCAGGCCATGCAGTGGGCACAGTTGCAGTTGCGGTCTGCGTGCTATGTGGTCATCAGCGTGATGTCCCAGCGCACAGCACGCTTCAGCTGTGCGCCGAAATCTCTTGCAGGTCGTGCATGCGTCAGCCGAGTGCTGGGCACACTTTGACGGATCAGCCGGCGGCGCCGGTGGTGGCCCCCTGTGTGTGTTTGCGCGCCTGCGTGTCCCGGTGTAGGGGCGCTGTGGGAGCTTCCCATCCCCTATCACAGGGAAGAAATCAGCTGCAAAGGAGGAGCAGCCCCCCCCCCCCTTTGGCAAAAGTGGTCTGCTCCGAGGGCGGGGCCAGCCCCAACTGCAGATTCCCCTGGAGTGCACGCTGTAGCCGATGCTCCTCCACTTCCTGCGCTGTTCTGCGTGGCCTGTGTGTGTGCGGGCGCAGTTTGTGTATCCTGTTGAGACCAACCTTGGTGGCCCATGTGCGCTCACAGTATGCCGCCAACTGCTGAACGTGCATGTTCATGGCACTGCGGCAAGTGAAATAAGGGCGGCAGTTCAGGCCGCAGAGTGCCGGCCCCCCCAAAGGAACTAAAGAGCTGCAGCGTGTGACCACACGCGCCGGATGCAAATGGCCTTTGGTGACCAGGCGCTGCGCATTTGCCATTGCCAGTCGTAAGACCCGGCCTCTCTCTTGCAGCGAAAGGGTGGTGCCCTTAAATTTTGCCTGTGGAGCGTGTGGGAGGGTGCGTTGCGCAAATTCCTCAAAGTCCAGTGCAAGTTCCAAGAACGTCACCGTGCCTGGTTCAGGGGCCCAGTGCAGTTCCCTCAGCCAGCGCAGCAGGTCCGCCAAAAAGGGCATTTCCCACCGCCATTCCACCTTCTTAGGGGTACGCAAAAGAAGTAACCCTTTGTCTTCCGGTCTGGGGAGGGGTCCCACCAGTTGGTGGTACGGGTATTGCCGAAGCTGCTGTGAGAGGCTCGACCCCATGAAAAGCATGGGGGATTGTGTGTCTCGTAACTTGCGGGCCTGCAAGACGGCTACTAACATATTGTGCAGAGCTGTCATGAATGCGAGCGCTGTCCCTGACTTGACGCTGTCTGTGTCTAACTCTGGGGCTAACCCACAAAGTCGTAAACATGAGGGCCACTGGTCCATGAGGGGAAGGCCTGTGATCTGTGCTGCCGCCGTCCTGATGCCCGGCAGGTGGGTGTCCCGCACCGTGCTCCAGGCTGAACACTGCCAAAAAATGTGCTCCTCGTTTTCCGGAGCATTGCCGCAGTACGGGCACGTGGATGTGGCTCGCATGCCACGTTGATAGGCCCGGAGGGCTGTCCAGGTTGCTCCTGATAGGATGCCCCGCAGGAGAGAGCGCTGTAGCTCCGTGGCAAATGACGCTATGCTGGGCTGGACCGGGCGCCGGCATGTGGTGTAATGAGCCCCCGCGAACAGGCGGGGACGCCTCTGAACCAGGCTGTCCAGCATTTGCGAGCGCAGCTGCTCACGTACCTCGTGCTTGATAGTGTTTTTATCCCCGTATAGGAGGAGGGGTTCCTGGCGCCCAGGCACTTTCCATCCCCACCATCCCTGCGTAGCGACCCAGCCACACTCCTGTGCTGTGGACATGGCTCGGCCGTATGGGCCGGAGCCTTTGTGAAATGATGTCATCTCCCAAATGGCCTGGGCTGTGATCTGTCCAGCACCCCTGGTGCGACACAGCTGGGATAGCCACAGGATGCGATGATACTTAAGTACCAGGGTGGGTGCAATCCGGTGCCCTTTGCACAGCAAGGTGAAAAAAATTTCTTTGGCCCTACCAGGCCGTGACCGTCCCCAAATGGTCTGCATGACCTTAGTCTCGAAGGGCAGGAGGTCTCTGGGCTGAAGTGGCACTATTTCTGCTGCGTGCAGGCCAGTGGCCGTGATCATTGTGGAGATGATGTCGCATCTCCTTTCAAAATTGCCCTGAGCGCCATGCACCCTATCCAGGAGGCTGCAGGCTCTGGAAATCCTTTTCTTGATGAGCGGTCCCGAACAAGTCGCGTCCGTGGTGCGGACCCCCGCGCCCAGGGACTTAAACTCAGAAGAGATAGGGAAGGGCACCCCCTGTAATGCTGCCTTCACTGGGTGACGGGCGTCTGACGAAAAACCGACAGATTTCTTCGCGTTCACCCCTTGACCCGTGTCCTCAAGCCAGTCAGTGGTGCAGTCTAGCAGGGGGGTGAGGGTATTGCTTCCGGCTGCAAACCCATAAGTGTCATCCGCATACCCAAGGGCAGTGTGTGTGTGTGTGTGTGTGTGTGTGTGTGTGTGTGTGTGTGATCCACGGGGGCGGCCGCCAGCCAATGTGTGACCCCGAGGGGTGTTCGACAGTTTGGGGGGCTGTGGGGGGGGGGGGGACCCCCACCCCCCTCCGAAGGGGGGGGGGGGGGACCCCTCCCCCCCCCCTTGGTTGACCCAAACCCAGCACCTTTTCCGGCAGGCCCCGTCCAAGCGCGCAAACACACAAAGCTAACAAGATGCACTGTGAATGGTCATTGTTTTGCTGCACTGCAGCACTTTCAGAGTAGTATTGAATGTTGCCTTGAGTTCGCCCAAAGGCCTCTCCTTCCCCTTGTCACAAACCACAGACATATATGTAGAGAAGCGAAGGGAGCCACAGACATATAGAGAGAGAGAGAGAGAGAGAGAAGCGAAGGGAGGGGAGGGGCCTCAAGCTTCGGAATCATCCTCCCACTCGTCGCGTGCCCTCTTGCCGGTACTCTTGGGGCGAGCACGCTTCTTTGGCCGGGCTCCTTGTGCTCTTGTGACCCGGCAGGCCGCCGGCCCATCAGACATGGATTCCGATGGCACATAATCACTAGTGCCTGACGGGGCACTACTGCTGGAGGATGCACTCGTACCGGAGGAGGCATTGGTGGACGAGCTGCTGCTACTACTACTGCTACTGCTACTACTACCTTGGTTTGGCCCAGAGAGAAGAGCAGGGAGAACAGTGGGCAGAGCCGGCGGCGCAGCAGGCTTCGCCTTCGGTGGCAATGGGGCCCGGAAATTGTCAAAGGCTTGCAACACCTTTGTTTTCTCCTCTTCGCTGCACCCGGCATAGTCATGGGACACACCAGGGTGCGCTTGTGCCATGTGGTGTGGCATGGCGTAGGTGCAGTGCCATTTTCGGCAATCAAGCACCTTGCAGCGAACTGGCAAGTTGGTGCTAGGGTTCATCGCTGTTGGGGTTGCCGCGCTGTGTAGCCGTAGCCGATGGTACGCAAGACTGCAATTGCTGTCAATTTTCTTGCCGTGCACACTTGTGCTGCACTTGCCATCTGTGTTGCCACACCACAAGCAAAATGCGCCTTTATCCGCACCCTCTTGGCCGGCCCACCTATGGCCTCGCAGAAAATGACCAGCAATATGCGACCGCATTGAAGCGTGCATGAAAAATCGGTCACAATTCGGAAGATGGGGAACCGCAAAATCAGAAGTGGCCCACAAAGTGGGCAAACGCCCCATGGAGCACTTGCCTAAAAAAACGCGGAAAAACGTCGCATGAGTCCCTAACCCACGGGGTTGTGAAACAAACAAACAAGTGGAACACCCCACATTTCACATTGTGGGTGGCAGCATCCCGCGCCAGGGGCCCCTTGTCCGCGGGCTGACGTTTGCAGTTAACATGTCTGGGTCAAACAAACAAGTGGAACACCCCACATTTCACACGGGGGGCAAAATCAGAAGTGGCCCACAAAGTGGGCAAATTGGCTACCTCACCCCTGCCGTATCGGGGAGCCCCACCGCTGCAGAGCGGGGGGCAAAATCAGAAGTGGCCCACAAAGTGGGCAAATTGGCTACCTCACCCCTGCCGTATCGGGGAGCCCCTCCGCTTCAAAGCGGGGGACTAAATCAGAAGTGGCCCACAAAGTGGGCAAGGTGGCTACATAACCTTTTCTGTGCTTTTCAGCCATTTTTGAATTCTCCACAAAATTCTGAGTATTTTGAGGATAGACACATAGGGTGGAACAAGAAAAATTCCCCCTGCCGTATGCCTAAAACAAAATCTCCGGCGCCTCCGGCGCCGACAAAGCACCTTGTTCCGTGCGACAATTTTGGGGTCCGTAGAGGGGGGGGGGGGTCCCCCCCCCCCCCCTTTGGGGTCGGGTCCTGACCAGGAGCGCCCCCCGTGGTGTGATCTGTACTTTTTACGAGGTAGATCCTTATGCAGCCATGAGATGGCAGGTGTATTCGGCTCAGTCTGCTGTTGCCTCTTTGCGCCTGTGATCCATCCCTTCTGCGGAATCAGAACCTCTGTGTGTGTACGGTTAGGTAACCTCGGAGCTGGCCCTTCCGTGTGCCCCCAGAAAGAGCTGGCGGCAGATTGCTTCCGTATCCGGCGTCTCTACCAGCCCCTGTGGAACAGGGGTTGGTGGGGAGGGCGGGGATGGCGTTTTGGGCCTCCGCCGCTTGGGGGCGGGAGGCGTTGGGGGTTGGTGTGGAGACCTCAAAGAGGCTTGACTTGTCTGTGAAGGCCCAACTCGTGGGCGTTTATATGAACGCTTCGGCTGTTGAGAGGAGCAACGCTTCCTGGATGGCTGGACTGGGGTGCACACTTTGTGATGCCCCCTTGCACAACAGTGCCTTACCCCCCGTTGTGTGCGTGCGCAAATGGGGCACGGCGGCAGTCTGTGGGCCTCACAGAGCTGTAGTTGCGGGCGGCGAGGGACGTGCCCCGCTTCGTGATGCCCCAAAGAGCAACACTCCTGGGCTGTTTTGCGCAGCCTCTTGCACGTGATGCACGCCGGTAGAGAGTGTGTGTCACATACAGTGGCATTTGTTGGCGCCCTGTTTACGTGTGCCTGTGCTGTTGTTGGTACGTGCCTGCGTGTTCCTGTGTATGGGCGCTGTGGCAAGCGACCGTCGCCGATGATGGGGAAAAAATCTGGTCCAAAATTGGTGCCTGTGGCTCCACCCTTAGCTGTGAGCTGTGCACCAGATGCTGGCGCCAGGCCTGTCTGCAAGTTCCCGCACAGGGCTCTGTGCGGTCTATGTGCTTCAATCTCTGCCGCTGTCTTACGCGGGCGGTATGTGTATGGGCGCGCGCGCGCGCGCGCGCGCGCGCGTGTGTGTGTGTGTGTGTGTGTGTGTGTGTGTGTGTGTGTGTGTGTGTGTGTGTGTGTGTGTGTGTGTGTGTGTGTGTAACAACATAGCACATCCACATCACCCCGACCCTAAAGATGTGGCGTGGTGGATTGGTAGGTGCTCTGCCGAGCCTTCTACAAAGCCTCGCCCCACATATACCCAACTCCGCAAAGACACATCAATTTTGATTGTGTTACAGCAAAGCAATTCTATATGCCCGTATCAAATGTACCGGGGCCTGCATTGGGCAACCTGGCTCCCTCTACGGGCACTGCGCCGACACGTGTGGGTCCAGTGGATGTGGGGTAATGTGCGATGGGCGGGTTGCTCCCCCCCTTGGGAAAAAACCAAAGTCCTCTGCCCCCTATGTTCTCAGTGGCATCGAGGCACCCCACACGCACGACTTGTGCACTGCAGTGCATGGTCCCCGGTTTTCCTCCACGAGTGGGTCCGCACATGGGGTCCTTGGGAGGACATGGCACAACGGTGGCTTGACCAGGCCTCACCGGAAGATCTGGACCACATTTCCAAACCGCGTATTCCACAGTCCTTCATTGATATTGTACCGCGGGAAAGGCTGCGCGAACTCCGGTACCGCGTGGCGTGGCATCAGTATCATATGATGCATGCCACAACCCTTTTACGCCAGTCACTACCCGTGCCCCCACGCACAGACGGCATTCGCTCGAATGCTGACGGCCGCAACACGCCGATATGGTACACCAAACTCCGTCGCCGAGTTGTCTCCCTGAACCCCGACGATACCACGCTGCGGGCGCAGGTACACTGCAAACCACGGCTGGGATGCTCACCCAAGAATACCTTTCACCTGTAGTAGCACGGCGAAGCAGCGAAGCCCACATGAGAACAATGAAAATGCCTTCAAGGGCCTTCAAGGGCGCCAAACATCCATATGCAGAACTACGCATCTAGACATTGCATAGGTTCATCAATGTGTAATTGTACCTTGCCATTTGTGTTTTGGGAGCTAATCTTGGCGAGCATCCTCAAAGCTTTCAAACATGATTTCCTTCAATGCTTTCCATCTCTTGTCTTGCGTGGTGCACCTTGGGGGCGTTGTCGCACGGTGCGCGCACGGTGCGCGCACGGTGCGTGCACGGTGCGCGCACGGTTCAATGTTTTTGGGATGGTTGCCCAACTTGTACCCCGTTGAATGGCCCCCATAGAAACCAGGGGTTGCCATAATAAAAAAAAAAAACTCGGAGTGTCCAATACGCCCTATGATGGCGGCCGGTGGGTAACTGATGGCGGTTGGTGGGTAACCGATGGCGGTTGGTGGGTAACCGATGGCGGTTGGTGGGTAACCGATGGCGGTTGGTGGGTAACCGATGGCGGTTGGTGGGTAACCGATGGCGGTTGGTGGGTAACCGATGGCGGTTGGTGTGTAACCGATGGCGGTTGGTGGGTAACCGATGGTGGTTGGTGGGTAACCGATGGCGGTTGGTGGGTAACCGATGGCGGTTGGTGGGTAACCGATGGCGGTTGGTGGGTAACCGATGGCGGTTGGTGGGTAACCGATGGCGGTTGGTGGGTAATTGATAGCGGTTGGTGTGTAACCGATGGCGGTTAGTGGGTAACCGATGGCGGTTGGTGGGTAGCCACCAAACATCAGAGAGTGGCTGCCTTAGTAAAAAAAAAAAAAAAGGCTGAGCGTCCTTATGGCAACCCCTGATAGAAACACACCCAGGGTCCTGATTTCTGCACCTTGCAGCCCATACTGGCATACCAGGATTCTTCAATTTTTAGTTTGATGCTTGTCACAGGTTCCAGGGTCCTATTTTCTGCACCCTGCAGCCCCTATTGGCGTACCGGGAATTTTTTTTTTTTTGAATCTGATGCTTGTCACAGGTTCCAGGCTCCCAATTTCTGCACCTCGCACGCATCTCCGTAACAAACCATGCACAGGCGACAACACAAGCGACAACAATGGTTGGGTTACGGGAATTTCAATTTCATCCGCCACAGCATTCTGGCTCATGATCATCAATTCTAGGGGCTTCAGCTTCCACTTCAGGTAATTGGGGCTCCAGCAAAGCGTCCATCGGCGCCTCATGGTGCACAGGTTGGGGGGAATCGGGGCTCTCAGCAGTCACAATTGCAAACTCCAACCGCTCCTCGGGTGCATGCTCGTACAAGACCTCTTCACCACCCAATTCGTACCGAATAGAGACGCGGCGCCCACCTCTTGAAGAAGGGTCAACGACAGTGGCCGACACCCTATCCCCGTTGGAGCGGTGGTAGTACACAGGCAGTCCGGCGACAAGCCAGGGCAGCTCAGATTCAGGCAATGTGGATCTGCCGGACACAGAATAAGCAAAAGGACGCACGGTGCGCGCACGGTGCGCGCACGGTGCGCGCACGGTTCAGGCAACACCCCCCTTGACAATTCAAATAAGCCACATCCTAAATGCTTAGAAAGCTAAAAAAAACCGTGGTACGGAACCAAAACTTGTGAAAAGGGCCGAAACTAGGGTTCGAGTATTTGTTGACATCCAAAACTTTGCACTGCGTGCGCACTGCGTGCATGGCATTCCCTTCGTGCACACTGCGTGCACAGCATTCCCAACCATCAAGACGTCCCTTGCTAGGCCATGACGTCTACAATGGTGCAATGCATGATCTACCGTTTCGATGGAGGTGCAGATAGTGCACCATGGGTGCTTTGCCCAATTACGTGGTTTGTCTCCTACTTTTGGCGTGGTGTAGAGTGCCTAAAACACAAAGTCCGTAATGGCCGGTGGGAGCTAGGCTTTCCAACAGGATTTCCACACCTCCGAGGATTGCGTGTGCGGCACATAGGGCACTGGTGCCATCTTCTTTAGGGAGGTAGAACTACCCCAAGACCCCTACCTATCTTAATGCTTACAGCAAGGGCCCACAAAGCCACGGAGCAGGAAGAGAGATCCTTACAGTCCATCTTCAACACAACACTGCGACTGGACGGCTGGGGAATCACCACAACGCAACTGTCACTCTCTAATGATGAAGGGGGGGTCGACAGCCCCCCTGACACCGCAATCAGGTTACAACACATCAAGTGATGGAGATGGTACAGAGTTTAGTACTGATGTTTGTTCCACAAGGAAGAGACACTCTAGACAGCTAACATGAGCAGTTATAATCCAGACTATGCAGTTATGATCGCTAATACTGGCCCACGTTTTAATGGGCACAATGGCTCCTGGCCCAAGAGCCCCCCATATCTCCTCTACACCCAGGAACTGATCCTCCAACTGACCTGTGGCCGATTGGGTGCCAGCCTCCGAGCAAGGTCTTGGTAGGCAGTACCAGCCTCCCCTGTGGTTGTCATGCAGACCAGTGGTGTTGGTCGACAAAACATGGCAACACAAGTGATTGAGTGGTCTGACACTGTACATACGGCAAGCGGTACATTCTTTGGATTTCTGAGCTGCCGAACATTGCCATCCCCTACCTGCAGCTGGACCCCATCCCATATGCCACAATGGGCTTCGCAGCCCATTCTCCGAAAGCCTTCTGTAAAGCACGCAGGTTTGTACTGGACGGAGTCTTGCCTGACACCCCCATCTCAAAGCTACCGTTATGGCACAATGTGATTTTTCGAAATATAGACAACCTAACTTATTACTGTCCGCACGTCATCAAAAAAAGCATTCGGACGATTGCTGTTTTTTTTTTTGGATCCCAATATGGCCCCTCGGCCCGTCACGCTCCAACAGATTGGGCCCACATGGCACCTTGTCTACCAAAACTTTGTTTTTTTTTTGCCAAAAACAAGTGTTTGCTGTTCTTTTTCAACAAGCAGTTTTCTGTGCAGTCTGACACCGAGTCTCAGTTACGTGACTCATCCTGATTTGTGCAGTGTGTTCCTCCTCCCTTGGCAAACCGTCGTTTCAATTTTTCAACAGCTCCCCCCATCAGCGTGGTCCCTCACATCCGTTTGGGTGAATCCATACTTCAAGTAGCTGAATACGTTCTGGTAGAGAGAGAGGGAAGGAGGAAATTAGCGAGGCTCTCCTGTGGACCTCTCCCAGAGATTTGGCAAACGCCTGTGCGGTGGTCACATGACCCATTAGCACCCCCAGTTACCTAATGGATTGCCCAATTGAAATGCCGGTCTTTCACAGCCTTTATGTCTTTGGTGGACAGGTTGCCTTTGACCACCACGGCCGATTTGCCTAGGTTTAGCTGCAGACCTGACACTTGGCCAAATTCATGCAGGCATTGGATAACTTGTTGAATGGTGTCTGAAAACTTGCTGGTAATTAAAATGCATAGGTCATCCACATACATATATGGATGTGCTGAGGAGATGGGATCAAAGCAGAAGAGCACAAATGATGCACAAACCGAAAAGAGTAGGGGGGGAAGGGGTCTCCCTGACCAATGCCGGGGGAGGGGGATATTGCAAGGGTATTTCAAGGCAAACGGTGGTAGCCTCCACTGATGCAAGCAAACAGAACATAGGAGAAGCGACTTTTGCATTGATGCTCTGCCAACGTGATTCATGTAACGCAAATGTTGTTGGGGGTCCAAAAGAACAGTAAAGAACTTCTGCGTACGAGAATGGCACACTTTGCACTGCTGCACGTGTTCAGTTTGCATACCAGGCACACGGTGTGGCACCGGCTGATGAGGAGGAGGCAATTAAGCATGGGGCTGGTTGGGCAACTGTTTTTTTTTTTTGCAACAGGCCTGCGCTGAGTAGCAATAAGGCTCTCGGGTTCACAACCCGGTCTCTGCATCAGTGCTGCAGGGCGCAGTACAGTCACCCGATCTATCGTGTGGCCGAAAAGGCAAACCTGGATCTGTGCCTGCAGAGGATACCATTGTTTTTTATCAAATAGGCCAGTTCTGAGAGTGCCAGGTGCCGCTATGGGCCAAGTTCGAAGCTAAATACAGATTTCGGCAAAGCCAGGGTGTGCATACGGGCTTCAGCTCATGGCTGGGCCCCCATGTTTTCCCGTTGAGGTTAGTGTTGTCATGTTAGAGGGATTTCCCACTCGTTTGGATCCCAGTGCGCTTTTTGTCGTTTTGGTAATGGTTGCAACGGGACTTCCCACAAGGTGGGGTCCCACTGTTCCCATGGCCGTTTCCGTATGAGGTAGATCGTCTGTTGTGCCTGCCTGGATGCAACCCAGTACAAGGCCGTTTTTTGTTGGTAGCTGCTTTCGGTCTCATGTATCAATTTCATGATGCGTTCCTGTTGGAGCCATGTGTATTGCAGAGGTGTAGAGGATACCAATGCATGGTAGTGCAGCGGGTACTGCCACGCCGAAGCAACCCAAAAATTCACTGAGTCAAAGATTCAACAAGGGTTCACTGAGGGGCTGGTTGGGCAACTGGTTTAGCGCCGGGTTGCGCAACCTCACTGGCATGTTAGCCTGATATGAAGTAATGGGATGTGGCCCGGGGTGGGGAGTAGGCGCTTTCACATGGTGCTTCTGTGCGCCGTTGTAAACCTTTCTGGATCAGTGCGTGTCTTAAACCTGCAGGGATGCATGTCAGGTCTACTGAGCAACAGGCTTGGTGTGCCACTTTTTCTGATGCGAATATTCCACCTTCAAAAGCTGCACATGCTCACCAGGGGCCACAGGAATGGGCTCTCCAGCTGAAGGTTTGGCAGCAGGCTTGGCTGCCACCTGGGCAGCAGGTTTGGCTGCACGCTTGGAGGGTTTAGCGCGAGGTTTGGCAGCGATGGGGGCAGGCTTGGCAGCAGGTTTGGCAGCGGGCTCCCCTGTGGCATGCAGTGTGCCTCAGGAACATCGCGGGTGAAATACTATTTTTGCCAACGGAACATTGCCAAACCCCATGAACCATGAGTGCCCTTTGCCCACACAATCTCAGTGTTGGACGCACTGTCACTGTCTTCTGCAACACAACTTGGGAGACCACTATCAACAGATGTCAGCGATGACACATCAGCATCGCAAGAGTCTTGTTATTTAAGGGGAATTCGAGGGTTGGCCCCTGCATTGAGCGAAGCGAGCCATCTGTTGTGCGCAGCTAGTCAAAGAGTACGCATGTAGTACGGCGAGGTGTGTACGGAAAGGTACGGGCGGCAGGGGGTATGGGGGTGTACAGCGGAGGTGACAACCCTGACCCTGACCCTGACCAGTCCCATCACTATCCTTGTCCGATTAACTTGCGCGAGATGGTGAAGGAGGGTTGGAAGGAGGGTTAGACGATTCCAATTCCGATTCCAATTCCAATTCCAAAGAATCAGCCGTCTGAACGTTGGAAATTGACTCTGAACGTTGGAAATTGACAACGGCACCAGGAGCGTACGTGTCAATGCCATCCACATTCATGGCTGAAATTGCAAAAAACTGAGTGTTCTGCATCATACAGGGTGCAGTGCAGTGCCTTCCATGCAAGAAATTTGAACTACACAGCAATGCACCAACAACAGTACCTTGTCCAACCAAAAAACACACAGGAGAACCTCAATATCGAACCTTCTAAGAAAATTAGGAAAATGGAAGGTGACGGTTCCCTCGCCCCTCGAATACTAGACAAGGGCGCGTGCTGGCCATAGAACGGTGGAAAGTCCAGCAATAGGTCCCCACCGACAGGCCTACGCCCACACATTCACAGTACATTGTCATGGATATGGCGGTGAAGCCGCCGTCACAGATTGTCCGCAGATACGGCGCGGGAGGCGCCAGCACGGGGAATTATGGGGAATTGTGGGAAATTATGGGGTTGTATGGGCAATCATGAGGTTTGATGGGGTTTTATGGGGATGCATGTGCCAGGGGTGGACATAGTGAGGGGGGTCCCCCCACCTCCGATGACGATGACGATGACGATGTACCGGTCTGGCTGAACCAGCAGTTTCACAACAGGGCTAATGGCTAAAGAGAAAAAACGTCACAGCACTTGCTGCCCAGGATTTCGACCAAGGACATTCAAAGCATGTGTCCATGCATATACCACTGAGGCACTGAAGAACTCTGCGCAACAAGCAAGATGGCACCCTTCATTGCACAGGGGTTGGTGCATCCAATGCTGACAGTCCAGACAGTCCAATCACTTCTTCACACATTTAGCCAAAATGTAAAGCGACAAGTGAGCAATCGTCATCGTCATTGCATCATCACTGCCTCCTGGTTCGGCATCCCCCCCCCACCCCCACCTTGGTAATCTCGTCACTATTTTTTTTTGGCTCAGACCAAGATGAGCTGGCGTAGCCTGCTCACTTCACAGTAATCTCGTCACTATTATATCCACCCCTGGAGTGTGCAACACAAGTCGGGGAGGCATTGATCCACGTATACTCATGTCAAACGGCCACACGTGGTGGAACAAGACCATTCATCACGGAACTGAAGCGTCCTAAATGATAGGCATCGTTCAAGGAGTGTTGCTTGTCTGTGCGGGTCAATTTTTTTTTTCTCAGACTCACGTGTGTCCCGTAAGTGCTCGGTCAGATGGACTGGTTCAAGCATGACAGACTGAGTACAACATGCATTGTCCCGTGCCGAGCAATGCTCGCATGCCGCTTACAGTGGCGGGACGTACACTTGGACATCAGTTACCTGTCACCTGTTCATACAGCATAGATGACTGATGCCACGCCACGTAGGCATCTGTGCAAAGCATAGAGAAAGAATGCGATTCTGCGGGGTATGCCAAGATTTCTGGACTGGTATCTGTATATTCCCTCACACTCGTGCCCTCTGTTTCAGGAGAAGGGTGGCACCGCCAACCGTCCTGGTGCGTTTGGTCCCTCGGGGTGCAGTGCACTGTGCTACATAGAATTCAAAAATGTTTCTCTTGCACTCCCACAAGACCTGCACCTGTTGAGGTATCTGCTTTCGCCATTCCTGGAGACTGTGTGTGGTAAAACATCGCGTGGCATGAGCCACTGTGGCACGGTAGAATCGTTCCAGGGTTTCTGCATGTATGTGAACCCACCCACCGGTGCGGGTCAATTTATAATAGCTATTGCACCGCTCAACATCAGCGGCCGTGTGCGGGATGGATAGCATGATCGCTAACACGCTGGCGAATGAAGGACGTTTGAGTAATCCACTGTCCGCAGTGCACCGGACACCAAAGGCAAAACCACAGGGAATTCGTGTTAAACGCACCCACCAGGAGCACCCACGACTCCAACCCCAACGGGAGGTCTCCCCGCCACGCCCGGTGGTTCTCAATTTTGAGGAGTATGTTGCCTAGACGGAAGATAAGGAAGAAACACGCTCAGAGCCATGTAGGCAGAAAGATGCAGAATAATGTCTGGCAGGCCCTCGGCCTGGTGGCAATGCCAGACAGCCCTGTGGCCTCGGATTCATCCTGCAACACCCCCCCCCCCCATGCCTCAGCTCACCTTTGTCTCCAGTGTACACTTCGCCCAGGCCAGGTTCATGACTAGATCTTTTGCGTAGAAGCCCTTCCACGTCTTGTGGTGCAGTAAGAGTGGTACGAGCATGATCCTGACCTCATGCCAGACTCACTCAGTTCGATTTCAACCAGCACCGAATTTTGTTTGTCTCAGACTCACGTGTGTCCCGTAAGTGCTCGGTCAGACGGACCGGTTCAAGCATGACAGACTAAGTACAACGTATATTGTCCCGTGCAGAGCCCTGAGTTCGCCACTCATCCGTGGCTATCGGATGTTGCTTGGTCAGGTTGAGCTCAGCTCAAGGATAGGACACACCCAAAATCAGTAGGGCTGACACCCGCTGGGAAACCGCCCCCCCCAAAAAAGGATTTGATGAGTCATCTCAGGCTACTGAAGTGCTAATGGAAAAGTATGTTGCCCAGTGTGTGAGGAGCCTGGGGACGGTCAACACGCGCTCCAGAGGGTTTCGAACCACCAAGTCAATGCCGAGACTATTTGTTGGGGGGGGGGGGGGGGCGTCAGGTCATGGCAAGCTGGTGAAGCCCGCTCAGTAAGTAAAAGGCACTCGAGAAATCTCTCGGAATCAAGGATCACGGCTGTTCGATGCTACGATTGTCCCACAAACAATGTGGTAGCGGACATGACACGTAGTGCGGATACGCTGATTCTGGTACCAGGAAATGCAGTGGAACTGCCACGCCTGTGGGCATCCCAGTGTGCTCCTTCAGAACAAGAAAGACTGAAGGCTGAGTTAAAACAGCGGTGTGCCATGCACAGAGATTTTTTCTTTGGTCCATGCCCAGGTCAGCTTGCTTGCATCCAATATTGGCACCACAAAATCCATGGCTCTCACACAAAATCTTTTTTGGTGCTTGACTTTCGAAGTGTGCGACCCATGCCAACAGGCATGAATGCAAGAAAGTGCAGAGGAACAACCCTGCAATCAAGTGTATCCGAGGCCTGACAATAATAAGTTACCACAGGGTGAGTGTGTTGAAGTGGGACTGAGGTGGTTCATACCTGCTTGAAGGATACACATCGAGTACAGCATCCGCTGTCACGCCAAAGGCAATCGGAAGGGGCGATTTGGAAAAACAGTACAGCACGGTATCCCTGTAATCGAGCAAAAATTATGCATGTGGTTTGTCTCTCTAATGAAGCGTGCCAGTCCCTTGAAGTGGCGATGTGGCTGGGGCAGAAAATCACAGAGGAGCGCAAGATCTACGTCGAACCCATTCCATCAGCAGACGAGCCGGGTTCCGAGCCTGTCTCCCTAGTCTGCAGGATTTGCGGTGGAATTATGGGGAATTATGGGGGATTATGGGGTTTTGCGTCTCCAACCTCCTCCCTGCAAAGCCAAAACTCCCAACGCAAAAGACATTGCACGATTGCATGGTGACTCACATGTTTCGCATCATGGAATACACTCATTTGTTGGCCAAGAATGCAGCCATTGTTAGTTGTCCTGGTGCAGCCTTCGGTTTTGGCTTTGCAGCACGTGGTGCAGGATCTGCCCCTTCAACTTGATGATGTGGAGGCACAAACTGAAAAGGGACACGCAGTTTGGCCTCTTTGGGAGCAATATAGCCTAAGTCATGGAAAATCTCGTTGCTACATTGCGATTACAAAGCCGAAGTGACAGCGTCCCACCTCGGGGGGAGGGGGGGGGCTATGCAAGGGGCCATGACGTCACGTTTTGAAATAGCCAGCATGATCCTGACCTCATGCCAGTTCGACTTCAACCAGCACCAAATGTCGCCTTGAGTTCGCCACTCATCTGTGGCAATTGAATGTTGCTTGGTCAGGTTGAGCTCAGCTCAAGGATAGGACACACCCAAAATCAGTAGGGCTGACACCCGCTGGGAAACCGCCCCCCCCAAAAAAAGATTTGATGAGTCATCTCAGGCTACTGAAGTGCTAATGGAAGAGTATGTTGCCCAGTGCATGAGGAGCCTGGGGACGGTCAACACGCGCTCCAGATGGTTTCGAACCACCAAGTCAATGCAAGGGGAGATGGGGATTATTCTGTTTTTTTGTGTTCGACTTTCGATTTGTGCGACGTCAACCAGACGGCTGAGAGTGCCATGGAAGTGCTCACGTAAGATCCTGGGGTCAGATGCCTCTGAGATTTGACAATGCCAAGACTCCACAGGGTGAGCGTGTCGGTGAGTTTTGTGCATCTTACATCCGCTCAAAAGAGAACACCATCTAGTACAGCTGTCGCTGTCACGCATCAATCACAAAAAATTCATGTGTGCGTGCAGAGCCGGTATCTAGTGGACCACCGGTTCATCCAATACAGAAAGATCAGTAGTAGCCGAAGGGGGCGAAGAGCAGAGGCTCATCTAGGTCGACCACAAAGAAAAAAATGGAGCACATCAGATACATGTGCATACGTGCAGCCCAGCGGGCAAAGGGAAAAAATGCAATTTGCAGGTCCTCCTTGCTGGCAAAAACAAGACCGCCCCCCGGATGGGAACGCAAGATTCTAGACGGAAGCCAGATATTCATGGCCCACAACACCAAGACATGGGCTCGAACCCCCGACGACGATGCCCGGTATCTAAGGGGAGATGGAGACTATTCAGACTATTCAGACTATTTGCGCAAAACAGCGGCAAAGGCTCCAAAAGCCGCAGGCAACAACACCCGACGTGCTGTTTGAAAAGGACCATGATTTATGCACGACATTAAGGCACACATAACCCCCAGTCACACCTGCCAATAATCCGATAAGATGTGCCAGACACACAATCTCACAGGTCAAGCGAGCGGTCTCACAGCCGGACAACTGCATACTGCACCCGAAAATGGACCATTGTGGGAATGGGTGCAGTGCACCATGGCAAGCTGGTGAAGCCCGTTCACTAAAAGGCACTCGAGAGATCTCTCGGAATCAAGGATCACAGCTGTCCAATGCTACGATTGTCCCACAAACAATGTGGTAGCGGACATGACACGTAGTGCGGATACGCTGATTCTGATACCAGGACATGCAGCGGAACTGCCACGCCCATGGGCATTCCAGTGTGCTACTTCAGAACAAGAAAGCCTCAAGGCCGAGAAAAACAGCGGTGTGCAATGCAGAGGTGGTGAACAGGTGATGCAAAGTGTGGCACACTAAACACCGGATGGCTTGCAGAACGAGCTTTCTGTCATGACAGAAAGCAGGGTGGTGCCTCGAAGCAGAAAGGAACAAACTACTGTCGTCCGTCAAACTCGGCTGGACGGCTGGAGGGTAACTGACGGCAGTTTGACGGTGAATGGAACGCTTTCTGGGGGCGGTCCGTGATGCAAAAATTTGTGGACGCCCTTGAGGACCGACCTGACAGACGGTCTGGGCAAGGCCTGGAAGGCGGTAAAGCTGTTGTAGCAAGTCAATGCCGACTGCATCCTGTGCCTTGATGGTAACGGACGGCAGTTGAGGGTAACCGACGGCAGTTTAACATTAAATATAGCGGAGGCAGTTCCTAATGAGAAAAAAACTGTGGACGTCCTTGAGGACCAACCTGACAGACAAGAGAGGCAAGGCCTGGAATGTAGCAGCCGCAGCTGCGGCTGCTTCTACTATGCCTTGTGCTTCTACCTGGCGCTTACACAGAGCACATGCAGCGGAGGTGTAAAGCAAGCCAACCTGAAGCTCAGGGGCAAAGTGACATGGCAGACTGTGAATGGGTTGGTTGGAAAATATGTGCGAGGGCCAAAAAAGCACAGAAGTTGGTGACAACTGTGTGTGAGGAGGCCCTTGGAATCTGGCGGCTGATGGTGAGCTACAGTTGACCCTCGAGGAAGATTTATGTGCGCTTCCTTTGCACGTAGGCTGTGTACTTTTGGAAAAGTGGTTGTGACATGAAATTTTGTAAATTCTATTGCCTTCGGCAGTGCACCTCGAAGAGAGGTTGACAGTCAGCCAAGCAGTCCCTGAGCCAGGCCAGCAGTCAGTCAGACAGAAACACACAGTTTGGGTTTTTTGTCAGTGGCAGACACAGCAGCAAGCAGTGGGGAGCGGTAATCCTGGTACTCAAGCAGTGGTCGAATGGTAACGCAGCAGGCAATGGACTTTCTGGTCGGCGGTTTGAACCCCTGTGAGGTGGAAATGCCGCCGCCGCCGCCGCCGCCGGAGCGGCGCCATAAGAATACCTGGCCCGGGGTTCGAACCAACAACCCTTGGCGCCACACCCTGCTGCATTACCATTCGACCGGCAGTTGTACGGCAGCCTCCACCTTCCCCACTGCTTGGAGCCTTCTAAGCGAAAACTTTTGACCCCCCCCCTGTTAACCACGCAACTGAATTGCTCCACGGGTTAACACAACCCCCCACTCACCCCCCCCTCAAAAAAGTGATATCCAGTTTTAGGGGATAGAGGCCTCAGAATCAAAAAATCCATTGGGGGATGGTCTTATTGGGCAAAATAATGATTTTACAAGGGGTTGGACATCAAATATCATGCCTTGGGGTATGCTACGCGAATGACCCCAAAAAAGGGGGGTATACGACGCCCGCGCCTGCGCTTGATCTAACAACCTCTCTTCGAGGTGATTTTGCACGTCTCAATGGTCAGTTTCGTACAGAAGATGATGCGGTTTGTCTGGCAACACCCAATCTTCACACAGAGGCGGTGAGGCTTGCAATCTCATCATACGAAGTGATGGGCCATAATGAGGACAGGACATGGGGAGGTGGTGACCAGGTGATGCAAAGAGAGGCAGACCAAACACGAATGATGGCTTGCAGGGCGAGTTTTCTACCGTGACAGAAAGTAGGGCGGTGCCTAGGAGCACAAAAGAAAGACGCTGGCGTCCGTCAAACTTGTGGAGGAGGCAGTTGAAGGATAACCGACGGCGACTGGAACGTAACCGACGGCGGTTGCAGGGTGACTGACAGTGAATGGAACGCTCCCGGGGGGCGTTCCTTAGTGCAAAACATTGTGGACATCCTTGAGGACCGAGCTGACAGACAGTCTAGGCAATGAATCTGGCAGCCGATGGTGGGCTACAGTTGACCCTGCAGGAAGCGTAATGTGCGTTTCTTTTGCACGTAGGGGGGAATGTTTGCCCGGCGCGCGCCCGGCGCGCGCCCGGCGCGCTACTTTTGTATTAACTATCCCGACTTCAGCCCCAGATTTACCCTCCCATGGAGAAGCCCCCCAAGTAGACCACGTTGCACTGCACACCTTCCCTACAAAGCACGTTGCAAAATAAAGCAATATCTGTGACTTCAACCACTCCAAATGTCATTTGTGTTGCACTTAACAAACAACATTGGTCCCACAAGTGTGGGTGTCAATACATTCATTACAATAGTGCTCCTTACACTCATCACAAACTGTGATGGTGGAGCGCCTTTGGCAACACAAAACACACACTTCCGCCTCATCCTCTGCCTCATCTTGCGTGGCGGCCGAGTTGCTTTGGTCAGTCCAAACCTGAGGCGGGACATGCTCCCATGGTCCGTAGGGGGGGTGACGGACTTGCCTTCGGATGCAAAACTGAGTGAAATGCAACAAAATGCGGACTGACTGGTGCAACTCATTGGGGCCGCCACGCCAGATGTTCCTAACCAAACCCCAATGCCACAACCGAGCAAACAGCTGCTCAATGCGTGCCCTGTACCACCCATGGACATCGTTGTAACCTTGTTGGCGGGCTGTCAAAGTGCCATTCTTTCTTCCAATGAATGGCACAATGACATGAATCCGGCCTTTATAAGCGCCATCATGGCCCTCGAGGCAGGGATCTTCAAGCCCCTGATTGCCTCCTCCTCGAGCCGGGGTATGAAAGCTCGAGGCAGGGATCTTCAAGTGCCGGTATCGGCGAATTGGACACAAACAACAGGAACTACGCAACAAAACACAACGCAACACAACGCAAAGAAGAAAGAAAGAAAGCCCCTTTTTGCCTCCTTCTCGAGCCGGGGAAAAGCTCGAGGCAGGGATCTTCAAGCCCCTGATTGCCTCCTCCTCGAGCCGGGGTATGAAAGCTCGAGGCAGGGATCTTCAAGTGCCGGTATCGGCGAATTGGACACAAACAACAACACAAGCAACAAAGCGTGGATTCAAAGATTGTTCCGGTTTCCTCAATAGCACCGGACGGTTGGGGCCCAAAAGAGGGCGGAAATGCTACATCACCCCTGCATTCTCGGGGGTCCCCAACAAAGGGAACAAAATCAAAACTCAGAACCTACGCCGGGGGTCACCATGATGCACCACGCAACAAAGCGTGGATTCAAAGATTGTCCCGGTTTCCTCAATAGCACCGGACGGTTGGGGCCCAAAAGAGGGCGGAAATGCTACATCACCCCTGCATTCTCGGGGGTCCCCAACAAAGGGAACAAAATCGGAAGTCAAAACCTACGCCGGGGGTCACCATGATGCACCACGCAACAAAGCGTGGATTCAAAGATTGTCCCGGTTTCCTCAATAGCACCGGACGGTTGGGGCCCAAAAGAGGGCGGAAATGCTACATCACCCCTGCATTCTCGGGGGTCCCCAACAAAGGGAACAAAATCGGAAGTCAAAACCTACGCCGGGGGTCACCATGATGCAGCACGCAACGAAGCGTGGATTCAAAGATTGTCCTAAGTGCGCCCCTTAGCGCACCCCCTAAAAGGTCACCGGTGGGGCACGGGTCCAAAAAGATGCCCGGCGCGCGCCCGGCGCGCTAACGTTCCCCCTAGGTTGCACAATTACCCCCCTCCCCCCGCCGAAAGTCCTGGCAAAACAGCGGTTGAACACCCATCCGGTGCTTCAACAGTCCCATGCTTGCGCACGACACACACAACAGCAAAGCACGGGACATGAACGGCGTGCCAGGAATGGCAATGGTAGCCATGGCCGAAAATCACATCAAAACAAACCGCATGGAGTTGCAATGTGTGGTACAATGTTGTCAGGAACAGAATGCACAATCACAGACATGAATAAGCTCCCCTTTCCCTCTACAAATGCGTCACAAACGCCCAATCCTGCATTCGGGACCACAAAAAACAGCGGTCTGAAAAAAAAACTTGAAAACAGCGGTTCAACGCCCACTCCATGCTTGGACAAGGCTGAGCTTGCACAAAGGGGAGATTTGTGAGGCGGTGTGCTTTTGATTTCATGTTCATCTATTTCCGCATTGTTGTGTTTATGCATAGCTTGTTCGCTGATGAGGGCCTGGAGAGGGCCAAAACTGGTTCTCTCCCATCGTGTTCCTCGTGCTGTGATCCTGGGAGTGCTAGGTCTTGGGATTTCAAAAGATTAGATTTTGAAAAACAGTGCCAGGGAATTAAAATAGAGCGCTTAGTGTACAAGCATCTTGGATTGCGTTGAGGGTGCAATCAATTTGAATTTTATCTCATTTTGTATGGAAGATGATGCAGTTTGTCCAGCAACACTAAAACTTCACACAGAGGGATGGCGATCTCAAGGGTTCCATTCACAAGAAGTGACGGGCTACACCCCGGTTGTCACACCTCTGCCAAGAAGATATAGTGGTCTTGTTGGAGCACTGACGGTAGGCTTGGTCCTGCCATACATCCTCTTTTTTTTTTAACTCGTGACCGAAGTTCCACCAAGTGTCCATTGAGAGTACACATAGCAGGTCATGGGTCAGTGACAGGGCCAACTTTGGTTATGGGTTTGGTATGACCTACCCTCACCAAGACGGCTGCGGCGGGGTGGCGGGAGGAACGAGTCCTGCGCCTTGCCCCACCCCTATCGCCCCGTTTGCACGGGTATACGGGTATACGGGTGTACATCCACGGCTCACAATCTACAACCTTCATGACAGAGAACTATGGGGGAGTATCAGACGCGGTGCGCGCGCGGTGCATGCGCGGTGTGGGTACTGGGGTTGTTCCATAGACCCTTTCATCCAGAGCCAATCAGGAGCAATGGTAACGCCTCAGAGCCCAGCACGTACCATCTACAACTCCTCTCCCCGTAGACCATCACCCGGAGAAGTTGTTCAAATAGCTCACTGGGTGTTGTGACCTTCGGGCTTTGTACCGTAAGCCGGCGGGTGGGGGGATGACCATCTCAGGCCACGGCCTACTGCTACCCGGGGGCACGGCCTACTGCTACCCGGGGGCGGGGGGGCAGGGGGGCTCAATATGGTCAGCTTGCAGTGTCCGCATAAGGCTCTGGCCCCGCCTGCCCCACGGCTTTCATCGCCCTCTGTCCATTGGCCATTGTCCGGCAGCTTCAGGGTGCACCTTGTGGGCTTCGCCCACCCCGCTCCCTGCTCCGGCTCGCCCTCCTGGCCCTGTGGACTCTATGGGGGGGGGGGATGGCGGCCTGGGCTCCTCTGCCGGACCCACCCACCCACCCACCCACCCACCCACCCACATCTGAAAAGTTTTCCTCAGGAAACAAATGAAATTTATCAAACGGGCCTGAACTTGGGGGTCGATGTCAGGCACCCTCCCCCCTTGTCCAGGCACGGCCAAGGTCAGAAAAACAATGGTCACACGGGGGTTTTGTGCTTCGACCAGCCCCGCACGTGACCTGCATGCCACTACTGGCTCGCAGTGCACAGCGTTCCACACCCAAATGGCCTTTGGTTGGTGGGTGCGGACGCTGTAAACTGGCCCATACGTTGGCATGCACACCGTAGCCAGTTGCATGCCAAAGAGCCGTGGCCCTACATGCAGTTCACAGCAGTGCAGGAACAACCTGAAATTGCGAAAAACGAAGTGTTCTGGGTAATACATAGAGAAATGTATTTCCTTGGATGCAAACAGACACATCTGGGCAAAGTCAGATGACAAACAGTGAAAGCCAGAACACCAGGGAGTATAAACACTGGAGTGCTCGAGGGATACTCCCCCTAGGCACACATTCAGATGCATGTGCAATGGTACTTAATAGTTGTACGCTGGATACCTGCATTGTCACGTGCGTGTCGTCCAGGGCTGCTGGCATGTGCACTACGCAGCATAAAGGAGTAACGGAGTCCTGGAAATCAGACGACGTGCAGAACTGTTGCATCAATGCCAACTGCGCTCATTCACTGGAACTCGTTGACTGGCTGACGGGGCCCGACCCATCATCCTTCTTGCCCTTTGGCTTAGCTTGCGGCGTGGGGGGCCTCGGCTTGCACCAGTTGACGCCACACTGCTGGCAGGTATAGTAGACATAGCCCCGCTTGACGCGCAGGTGCTTCCAACGTGACTTGTGGCTACATCTGCCCTGTGGACATACCGGGAAGCGCTTGGCGGGCTGTTCGGGTGCCTGTGGCAAGGACCAAGCGGTGGCGTCAGGTGAGGTGCCAGCCGGAGCCGTTTCCGGGAGTGAAGGGTCAAAGACCAAACTGGGAGGCAGGGGGCTCCAAGAGTTGGCTGAATCCATACTCGAGCGGGATGGAGGATTGGAGCCGTTGGAGGACCCCGAGGTCTCCGATGGAGTCATGGTATTGCTGGTGATGCTACCGGTTGATTTCGACAGGCTTCTAGAGGAGGTTGCCTGGTTTGGTACACAAAGAAAGCTGCTCATGCTGCTGGCACTGTTCCCTGGTGTTATGGGCAGCTCTGTACCCAGAATATCGAGGTTGAAGGGTCCCACATTGGACTCAGTGGTGATGATCGTTTGCCAAGAGAACATATCGCAGATTGCAGAGAATTTCGACGGCTGTGGTGTGGAAGACATCCTGGTGATCACTGCAGAAAGAGTGCAGGCACATGGTGACACAGCACTGATGCAGTTATGTTGCTGCATGGGAAAGCCTTCGCAAGAATGATCCAACTCAACCCCTTGCCCCGCCCCACTACAGTCTTGAGGTGTACATCACAAAACGCGTCCAAGCTGAACGGCAGCAATTCAGCAAATTCTTTATGACTCCTTGCCACCAGCAGCCTGAATCCTACCCACAAGCAGACCAGGAAGTGTTCGAAAGTGCAAGTCACAAACTCAAGGCAACATTCGGTACTGGAGCAGAGTAGCTCAACTATTGAGGTTGAAGTGGCTGCCGCACAGTGAGTCCGTCACCATGCTCTTCAGTACCAGGGGTCCCACAGACAACGTTTGACATGTGGTGCACGGGCCCGGTTCCAATGACTGAACAAATTGCAACCCAGGCAACTCATTGCAACAACAAGCACAAAACAAACGCACAGCAGATCCACATAATCACACACTGTGCAGCCCGGGCTGCTAAAAACACATCCCAATGCCTTGTGGACATTCATTAAGCTGCTGCAGCTGTACCCGCTCTGTGACCCACGCTGCTTCAGCAACCACAGGTCAGCATTCCTTTTGTGGCTGTCATGGTCACTGCCACTGTCACTACCACCGCTACCACTTCCATCACCACTTCCCCTTCGTTTCTGGCCAAACCTCCTCCAGATCTGCAAACTCATCAAGCCCTGGTTCAGCCGACAGTTTTGATGGTGCCCCCCCCCCCCCCCCCCCCCTCGGGATTGCTGCGCGGTGAGCTGAAGGGCAACGGGGAGCACGTCAGCGCGTGACAGCACAAAGAAAAGCACTTCAGTGTATCATGTACACAGCTCTAAGCTATGGTCATGTGGTGACAACAATTCTCCCCCCCCTCCCCCCCCCCCACCCCCCCCCCCACACACATCCTGGCGCACAGGTCTGATACAGGTCCCGGAAACACAACAAGATCCTGCAATTCCCGTAAATGCACAGGCCTCAGACAGAATCAATGGACATGGCCAAAAAAAACCATGCCACTAGTGGGGTGCCCTGTCCCTAGTAGCAAACTTATCCCCAGCACACATGGGAGCCAAACTTATTGTACATGTGCAAGCATGCTTGTGCCTCTAGTCCCAGTTGTTCGCCTGACCAGTGTTCACATGCCCTACTCACCAGGTCAGCAGGATTCAACTGGGAATCAACGTTGCACAGATCAAGCATTGCACCCAACCAGTGCAATTTTTTTTTGACTGACTCCAGAAGTTCATAGAGTACTCAAGACAGTTCTTGGAAACATGGGCGACTCCACCATATGATACAATGAATCCCCGCAATGTGGGGCACGTGGCAAAGACCCAGAGTTCATATGCGTGTAAAAGAGGGCTCTCTGGTGCAGTAGGTAACCGCCACGCCGGTAGGCAACCTGTAAAGTGAGTATTTGCACTGAGAATGTGTCCTTTAACCGGGGTGATGGTGTAACAGGACGCCCTGAGTTCTAAGTACCGGGTACCGTAGCGGCGCGGGAGGGGACCAGCACGTAGGCTACCCTGCAGGCGTCGTCATAGACCCCTAGGGGTCACAGAATCACCTATTGAGCTATTGCCACAAGTCATGTAGTGTAACAGCTACAAGTTTTGGCGTTGCATGCCTGGAGCATGCCTAGAGGCAGCCACGTACCTAGTATGCTTTTTTTTTTGTGTCTGACACCAGACTGAGTTCAGGCCATCTGACCTCCAGTGTGCGTGGGCATTCGGGCCCAGTGAGTATGTACAATATGAATTGAGTAACCTACAACTTCATGCGGGTGAGGCATGCCTCCATGCTGGGGACGCTGTGGGGGGGGAGGGGGGGAATTCATAGCTACTGCACACATGATGCAGTGGTGTAGGCCGCCACGGCTTTTCCAAGCCAACCATTCCAGATCAGAGAGTTAGTCGCTGGGGACAATGTCGTGCAGGGGACAAGGCAGTGCATGGTTCCTAGGAGGAGCGCCAACAAGCACACATCCTCAGGCGGTAGAATCAGCTTGACTATCCAGACCAGTATCATCCCATTGGATGGGAAACTTGGTAAGTTGGATGCCGTTAGTGAAGTGCAGAGTTTGTCGTATTGGGGACCCCGTGAGTTGTATAGCGCAGGTGTCCCCCCAGGGACTGGCGTAGGGACGTTTGCCACACATGCCAGATACGCCTCTTCCACTCCTTGGCAAGCCATGCGCAGCCACTGATTGTGCGCGCATGTAGTGCGTTACCATGGTCGCCCAATTTCGGTATTTCAGCTGGGCCATTGCTGCATGGTACAGTGTGGCTCCACTGATAGTCTGCACTTGCTTGGCATAGACCTCGAACAGTTGCCCATGGAGGAAGAGCACGGGGAGGTATGAGTTGGCATCGGAGTAAAGCTGCAAAACGGGGCATGCTAGTTGCGTCTTTAGGGCAACGGAGATACTGGGCTCGCATACGCCCCCGTGTCACAGGCGCATGGTCAGCACCACTCAGTTCAATGTTTCGCCGCGTTCGGTTCTGTACCACTCCAGGTGGTTTATGATTGTGTGTTGGCTGCCTATACATCTGGGTCAGCTCGCACCCACCACCCTCCCACAGTGCCGGTTAGTCTCTAACGCTCGCTCTGCGGGTCTCTCTGCGGCTCTCTCTCTCTCTCTCTCTCTCTCTCTCTCTTCTCTCTCTCTCTCTCTCTCTCTCTCTCTCTCTCTCTCTCTCTCTCTCTCTCCTCTCTCCTCTCTCTCTCTCTCTTCTCTCTTCTCTCTTCTCTCTTCTCTCTCTCTCTTCTCTCTCTCTCTCTCTCTGTCTCTCTCTCTCTCTCTCTCTCTCTCTCTCTCTCTCTCTCTCTCTCTCTCTCTCTCTCTCTCTCTCTCTCTCTCTCCTCTCCCCTCTCTCCCTCTCTCCTCTCTCCTCTCTCTTCTCTCTTCTCTCTTCTCCCTTCTCCCTTCTCCCTTCTCCCTTCTCCCTTCTCCCTTCTCCCTTCTCCCTTCTCCCTTCTCCCTTCTCCCTTCTCCCTTCTCCCTTCTCCCTTCTCCTTCTCCCTTCTCCCTTCTCCCTTCTCCCTTCTCCCCTTCTCCCTTCTCCCTTCTCCCTTCTCCCTTCTCCCTTCTCCCTTCTCCCTTCTCCCTTCTCCCTTCTCCCTTCTCCCTTCTCCCTTCTCCCTTCTCCCTTCTCCCTTCTCCCTTCTTCCCTTCTCCCTTCTCCCTTCTCCCTTCTCCCTTCTCCCT
>CAXIWF010000710.1:0-43484 GCA_964036045.1 Eutreptiella sp. 'Long Island Sound 2002' | reverse complement strand
CCTAGAATGCTCGCTTCATGAGCAATGTCCAGGACCTCTTCTGGTGTGATGTCAGAGATGAGCAGGGTTGCCTGCTTCATGTCTCTGACTGCGACTCACCTATGAATTTGTGGGGCATTCTGCGGCCAAAACTGCATTTACGCTACCGCACTGGATCTGAAACTGCCGCAGTGCCAAAAATTTGTCGTTCAAACATGAATTTTTGCAAAATCCATTGCTTGAATACATTTGATTCCTTGGCACAAAAGTATCGATGTGTCATAACATGACAATGCTGTGGTTGAATCTAAAGATGCCTGCCAAAAGTCGTTTTAATATTGTTGTTCTGCTGTTTTTGTGCTGCTCAGCTGTAGTGCAGATCGCTCCGGACATTTTCGGCTATTGACTGCTAAATTTTGACACAACATTTCTGACTAAAGCTGTGCAATTGCCTTTGTTTTGCCTTGCTTGCAAACACAACGTTGAACTGGTGAGAACTGTTGAGAACTGAGGTCCCTGGTACTTGATTTGTGTTGCTCGTAAAGGTTTCGGAACAGTTGACAGTTGACGTGCTGTGCACTTGCTTGTCATGTGCCTTCTTTGCCCGGTCTTGGCTCTGTGAGTTTACTTTTTGCCTGATTTGTTGCAAAGCCTGTTCTGCAACCCTTGACTGTCCCTGAAATAGGATCTCCTGTGGTGCAGAAGTACCCATTCCAACGGTCAGGCTTTGTAGCTCATCTTTGGCAAATAGTCTCAAACTTGCAGGCACGGGCCCTTTGCACCGCACAATGCTCAAAAGAACTAGGCTTTACAAAGGTTGGCAGGTGTTTGAAATGACAATGAGAACTGAGGTGTGTGGTTAACTGAGAAGTCAGTTTGAACTGGTCCCACCCTACCATGCTCAAAAGAACTTTGCTTCACAAAGGTTGGCACAGGTTTTTGAACTGACTTTGAGAACTGAGGTGTGCAGGTAACTCAGAACTCGGCTTGAACTGGTTGTAGCGTACGAGGCTCCAAAGAACTTCGCTTCACAAAGGTTGCCACAGGCTTTTGAAATGACGATGAGAACTGAGGTGTGTGGTTAACTGAGAACTCGTTTTGAACCGGTCGCACCGTATGAGGCGCTAAAGAACTTCGCGTCACAAACGTTGGCCCAGGTGTTTGAAATGACACTGAGAACTAAGGTGTTGCTGGAGCTGACATTGCAATCCGGAACGGTGAGATCCTGCAAGTGCCAGCAAACCAGCAAACCATTGCTGCACAACAACCCACTGCACATTGTGCCAAGTTTGCTGACACCAGAGGCATGGAGCGCACTGCATGTTTTTTTGTGTTCCTCCATCCATTAGCTGTTGCTGAAATGCAGCGACTTTGCAGCTGCAAGACTCATTTTGCATATTACGATTCGTTGATGGTAGTCAGAGTTACAGTTCAGCCAGTGGCCTATTCTGAATTTGTAAGTTAATTGATTACAGCTGTTTTTGAACCATCTGCTGAAGGTACAACACACAGCGATGACAATTTTTCTGTTGCTTCACCAGTTAATATTTATCAGCAACCCGCTGAAGTGCAACAACCCACTGCATGCTTGGCAAGGATTGATGGCAGCACAGGCATTTCCTGCATCCATTAGTTGTTGCTGCCATGCTGACATACAGCGAGCAATTTTGCATGTGCGAGACTCATTTTGCATATTACGATTACGCACCCCTGTGAAGTGCAACAACCTATTGCATGCTTGGCAAAGATTGATGGCAGCACAGGCATTTGCTGCATCCATTAGTTTGCACTATTGGAGGTGGCAGGATAGCACAGACACTGTGTCCACTGTTGCCTCTGTTGTTTAGGCACGTTGTGTTGATTTTGCAACATTTGAAGTAATAAAACGCATGCGAGGCAGAGACTGCAAGAAGATCAGTTTTGGTCAGAGTTTAGGGCGGCGTACAAGGTTGACGACAGTTGGTAGGTGCAGTGATCGGTTGCTAGACATTTGGTGAAGCAAATGATCGGGCATTTGTATGATTTTGTTAGTGAAATGTTTGTTATGAAAAGTTGGGGTATTGACAAGCACATCACATTATAACTGCATGGTGCAAGACAAAAAGCACAAGGACAATGTGAATCGTGTGTAGATCAGGGTCAATCTATCTTGTCTACATACATTGCAATGGTTTCCATTTTGTATTGTGTTGGACAAGTAAGTAATTCATTTCTCCACACAAATTGAGTTTTTGTTTTGCCCGAAATATTGGATGTGCATGACATCTTGGCACTCAAAATGAGCCATGCGTCAAAGGTTATTATGAATGATAGGCAAAAACCACAAAATATTCAGAACAAGCTTAATACACAACAAAGATGTGTCAAATGTGTCAACCATTTGGATAGAATCCGGGTTTTGGCCACTTTGTGCCCGGTAAAATCAAAGGTGTAGCGAGACTGTTTCGTGATCCAGGGGAAGAAGCAGGAGACCAACACCGGCGGCAAAGCCAAGCTGCCGAACAACTACAGGTGCACTATCACCTGTGCGTTCCGTGGTGAGGAGAAGCACTACGAGGACAAGTGCTCCCACAAGCAACGCCTCTCGGCGAACCTCAAGACTGAGAACGGCACTGGTAAGGGCAGTGGCAAGGGCAACGCGGACAAGGACAGTGGCAAGGGCAAGTCCAAAGGCTATGGCAAAGGCCAACGTGGCAAGGGCAAAGGTGGACGAGGAGGCTCTGACCGCAAGCCGGACAAGGACAAGAACGCGGACTACTCCGGAGGGAACCCCAATACTACGCCAGCAGGGACCTCTGAGCCCTCTGGTGGGCAATCAAACACGGGATCTACGACCTGTTCCCAGACGCAAGCCCAACAAGAACAAGGGACTAAGCGTGCCAACAAAGATGGCGACCAGTCAAACGCCCGCAAATGCTCCCGTTTCATGCGCATGACGCGGAAACTGCAGAAGAAGAGGTTTGAAGTGACCTGCCCCGCGGAGTTCTGACAGGGACGCTCCAGGGGACTTACAGATCTGGTGTTCTGGGTACGTATCCGTCTTGGGGGACGTGAATACCTGGGGGTACTGGATACTCGGGCCACTATATCTATTGTGGCCAAGAATACTTTAACTCGTGGGTACCTGAAGAACATCATGCCTACCACAGCCATCCGCATGGGGGATGGGCATGGGTGCAGAGTTGTGGGGACTTTGAGGTCGGCGTGCCTATCAGATCAAGGAGCATTGCCCATCGGTTCTACGGGATGGACACCGAAGCCTTCGCCTTTGTACCGGGGACCGACTTCTTCGTCGAGCAGTCCTCAATTCTATCGCTCACCCTGCAAGCACTCTACGTCCTCCAAGTGAACTATGGTGACAGATGGGAATCTGTACCTCTGGAGCAGTCTGAACACACGTCTAGCCTCCTGAGGGTATGCAAGAAGGAGCCCTCAACCATGATGGTCGCCTCCAAAACAGAGGACTTTTAGCTCCTTGGGGATGTCTTAGACCAAGGTCTGAAGGAGCTGGGATACTCCCGGGAAGACCTGAACGTGGAGCTATTCGCCAGTGACAAGCAACATGTCCTGGACCTCTACTGCAGCAAAGGGAAAAATTGCTGCTACAAATTTTACTAACCCTCTTTCAGAATGGCCTACGGGCACCCCAGGTTCAGTGAGCTGGGGAGAGTCTTGACCAAGGTGGCCCTGGAGCGTTCCTGTATGGTCCTGTGTTCCCCCGATCGGAGAGCCCATGGGGGAAATGAGCACTGGCGTACTCTTTTGGACAAGCTGACGCTCACCTCCATCCAGCTGCCGGACGACGCCATCGATGTCCCTTTGGGCCGCAAGACGCCCATCGGGAAACCAGGATGGGGGAGCATGCTAAGCGTGGTGGACGGGGGCCTAGCTCCAGTGCCCTGGTAAGCTCTTGACCCTGTTCTTGTCCAGGAAGTTCAACGTGAGAGCAGCTGCTACACCCTTGATGTCCTGAAAAATCAACTACGACCTCGAGACGCCGTAGAGACTACTCCTGGGGGAGACGAGTACGTCGTGTCTGACACTGTTGCCCCCAGCTCACCCTGCCGTGTACCTAATCCTGATGTAGTCTCAGAGTGTGGGCTATCCGAGCTACCCAGCTCTATACAATCTGATGACAAGACTGAGCATGACGCCTTCTTCATGCAGATGTGCGTGGACGCAGTGGAGAACGCCGATTACGCTGCCCCACAGAAGCCCCTACTCCTCATGAGGGCAGAGGAGCCCCTGGACGAGGGGCTGGACCTCTGATCCAGGCTGAGAGAGTACGTGGAGTCCAAGATGAGATTGGTGGCGGAAAAGCTATGCTACGCTAGGCCTACCCGCCGCGCCTGGCCGTTGAAGCAAGGGTCTATGGGAGATATCTCCCAACTGCAGGAGGACCTCGAACAGAAGATTACTACCTGGCAACGGAAGGTGGATCTGAAGCTCATGAAGAGCAAGTGGGGTGCCCATGTGAGGACCCCAGGGGAGGATGAACTCTCAGAGGAATGCGTATGCAAACCCCTTCGATTGTGCCTATGTTGTCAGGTACCACCTCAGACTGTGGAACGGGACCTTCTCTACGCCTATCAAGGGCTGAAGGATACAACCTACGACGCTGAGCCGGTTGAGGACCCCCCCCCGCTTCTATCCACCAAGGGGCAAGCAATCTACAAAATGACACAGAGTGACAAATTGGTACAGATGGACCTCAAGATGAAGCCCGAGTTCGTGGGTCACAAGATATGTAGGAGACCCTACCCGGCTCCTAAAGAGCAGGCTGATAAGATAGAGCGACAGATACAAGAATGTATCGGCGCTGGCCTGGTCCTGGAGTACAAGGATGGGGACTACCCCCAACATTGCAGCCCCTGTTTCTTGGTGGCTAAGCTTGGGTCTACAGCCAAACGGCTGGTAGTGGACTATGGAGAGCTGAACAAAAAGACGCTGAACCACTCAGGGTCCATTCGTAACATGGAGTCAACCCTCGAGAAGATAGCCTCCTGCCGCTACAAGACAAAGATGGACAAGCGGAGTGGATTCTGGCAAGTGGACCTGACGCCCAATGCCCAGGAGCTCCTAGCCTTCATCACTTCTCAGGAAAGGGTGTTCAAGCGGAAGGTCATGCCCTTTGGCGTAGCCAACGCACCCGCTCTTTTTCAAGAACTGATGAACAAGATCCTATCCATCCTCCGTCGGAGACCTTTGATGCAAGAACTCATATCTCAGGGCGCCCAGATGGAAGCACACATCGACGACATATCCTCGGGAAAGAATACTCTAAAGGACCACCTAATCCTCTTGGGCGAGTTGTTTGCAGTCTGCCAGGAGAACCACACCAGACTCAAGCTGGAGAACTGTGAATTCATGCAGGAGACTATGCAGTACCTTGGGTTCGATATTTGCTATGGGTGGTGGACCCCTGCGGCCTCTAAAGCGAAACCCCCGATGGATGCTAAGGTACAACATGACAACCCCAAGAAAGGACTCCATGATGTACGCAGTTTCATTGGGGCCTGCAACTTCTACTGCCGCCATATCAAAAATTTCACCTACACCAGCGCCATCCTAACAGACCTCATTAAGAAGAGTACTACCTGGTGCTGGCACCCTCACGAACAACAAGCGTTTGACGAGCTCAAGAACAAAGTGGCCAACGCTAAGTGGTTGGGCGCGCCTAGAGCACAGGGAGAAATGTTTCTGGTGACTGATGCGGGCAATGTGGGTGGAGGTGGAACGTTGTTCCAGTGGCAAGCACTAGAGAAGGAGGAGTTCGACTCCGCCATTTCCCAATGGGGTACTGATGGACTAAACCGAGACAATACCCTCAAGCACAGCTACTCTGACGACAAATGGGTCCTGGTTCCCCTGGGTCATTGGAACTGGAAATGGAACCAGGCCCGGGGTAACTACTCTACCTATGAGCAGGTACTGCTCGCGGGTATGCTAGTGCTATCCTCACAGTCCCAATTGTTGGGGAGTAGCCCAGTGGTTTGGCTGTGTGACCTAGAACCGGTTCGCACCTTCCAGAAGGCACCCCGACCTGAGAAGGCCAAGCGCATTCGCTGGGGGACCTACCTGATCCAGCTACGGCTCTCAGTACCTCATATCCAGGGCGTCAGGAACGAGTGGGCGGACTACATCAGCCGCAACAACTTTGATGACATGATTGGTGGCAGGTCTGAGGAGCTAGCCAAGGAGGCGTTCAGCCGTATGGATGTACACCCCCACCTGAACATGACCGTGATCGCACCTCTAGATGGACGCCAACAGGTGGAGTACCTGAAAGAGTTTCGGGACATCTACAAACGCCTTTAGAAGCGCCTGGAACCCGTCTGGTCAACCAGGAGCAGTGGAAGCAGGACAAGACCTACCTCTGGCATGAGGACCGGATAGTCGTGCCTAGCGACCGTACTCCAGCACTCGTCAAGTGGACCCATGAGTTCAGTCGCCATGTGGGAGCAGAGCGTACCCTGAAGCTGTTCAAGCAGTGGTTCCACTCTACGTGGACGGACAATCAGCTGCGGAAAACCCTCGAGCCCATCGTGGACAACTGCTCGTGTCGGTCCTGTAGACCTGGGGATATCAGGGTCAGAGGTCTCTATTCGACACTCCCTATCCCCCACTGTGCCAACAGTGTTCTCTACGTGGACTACAAGGAGATGCCTAAGTTCGGCGGCTATGACGTTGCCCTAGTGGTAACCTGTGGGCTGACCAGGTTTATCAGGGTGTTGCCATGCACTAAACACATCACCGACGAGGAGACCATCAAGATACTCCCCGAAGAGTGGTTCTGTGTCTATGGAGCACCCAAAGAGATTAACTCCGACGAGGACGTCCGAGTACGCTCCGACACTGGCTGGTACAAGAGAGTCCTGAGGTCCCTCAATGTCCAGGTGTCAACAGAGATTCCCTACACTCATACGAGTAACCCCCTATGTGAGCCACAGATTCCAGTTCTCAAGGAGAGGGTGAGGATATGGTGCAAGACTGAGCGCATCAAAGAGTGGGTGAGACTACTCCCCGTCAAATCCTTGATGATGAACTCCCAAGAGAGTTCGGCAACTGGCTATTCGCCCCATGAGCTGTTCATGGGACCACGGGCGTGGTTCCTACAAGCTCCCTATCCTGAGGAATCCTACTCCACTGCGGGTAAGTGGGGGAAGGAGCAACAAGACAAGGTGGACAAGGCCAAGGCTATGCTCCAGACAGTGAGGGAGCGCCAGTGGAACAAGGGCGAACAAGCACCGGGTGCCAGCCTCCTACCAAGAGGGAGACAGGCTCCTGGTGCACCACAGTCGGCTACCTGCCTGGCCACGCTCCAAGAGCGATGACCCCTACTTTGGGCCCTACAAGATCCTGTCTGTGGATGGTCACCACATCACCGTGCGGTGTTCTCCCCGACTTGGGGGGACCCTGGTGTGGGCTGCTGAACAGCTCAAGCGCTACTAGGACCCAGAGGACCTCTGTGGGGAAGAATGGGAGCTGAACAACGAGGCGATCGCTGCTCCTGACCTACAGGACGCTGCCAGCCCAATGGAAGTTGAGGGAGACATCCCCGACATGAATGCCGAGGAGATGGCTAAGGAAGGCTTCTACCTGGTGAAGTCGGTTATCCTACAGCGCTATCGCCAAGGGTGGTGTTTCTTCACCCTCTGGGAAAGGTTTGGAGTTGAAGAAGCTACCTGGGAAACTTTTTCTGCCTTTGTGCTTCCTGAGGGACGCGTGAATTCTGGTCTGGTAGACTACTTGTTCCAGAACAACCTAGGAGAGTTGCTGAGGCTCGCTGAAACGCCTGCCTCTCAGAAGAAGCCTAGGGACTGAACCCTTACGATGCCTGCCTCTGTGTGTGTGAGTGTGCTGATCCTGAGGACCTATGAGCAAGCTGCAGAAGTGGTGTACTAATTATACCCAAGTCTGCACCCTTGGTGAACCCCGCGGATGTCTTTACACGGTGACACGGGGTACGCCCCGGGTCTCTCCGCCCCTAGGTGCCCGTTTTCTGTGCTGGCACCAGACTTCCTTGGGGGAATACGCAGCGCTAACACCAAGGTATTGGTTTTCCTACCTACCTGCCTACTACAGGGGAGGGGTGGCCAAAAGCTCTGAGGCATGAAGACGCCTGTTTGGCACGCAGTCAAAACCTAGACTACCACTGAAGCCTGATAAAATTACAGGAAACAGGCAGGACAGTGACACACACACTACAGGTCCCACATTCACTACAGTGGCACCAGCCTTCGAAGGATGAGCGAGCGCAGTGCCCAAGCCTGCATCCAGGCTTACCACTCCTACACTCACACGCTACTCGGTGTCGTGGATGAACATGTCCCAGGCCCTAATGGCCCACCTGTGAAAGTACAAGAGAACACAGCACTACTAAGCGACTGTGGCCTAACAGGGACGCCACTACGCGTTTCCCTGTCAGGGCTTGGAGGAAAGGAGTGCTCTGCTTGCGTGCACAGCGTGTATGATGATGTGGTTGGACTGTCCTCGCCTCTCCCAGTTGAGGTACAGTTTGTTGATTGTGTGATCAGCGCCCAATTTAGCGTGGGCAGAACAATCGAAAGTCGCCAAAGGCAACTGCTGCTGCTCCAGTCACCCTGATCCTCCCACCTGAAAGCAAAGGCGGATGAACTCGGTAAGCGGCTGAGGAACCTAACCAGCCTCCACGTGTAATACGCTTCTCAGGCTGGAAAATAATACACTGTCCTTTTACCGAGTTGCAAGCAAGCAAGCTTAAGGAACTCCACCCGTTCTCATATAGGCCGTGGGGTGGAGCCCCTGGGTAACCTAAACAAGTGTTATACGGTGCGCAACCCTTACCCTTTAATGCGCCATACACATGCACGGGTATGCACGAACTTGGCAATCCACTACTTTAACCATTCCTCTTCTATCAATCCATACCAATCACAATCACGAACTCAACCAGAGGGGGGGCCCCTCCTGGGCTTACTCACCTTACGTACCGCTGGAGAGCGAAGCAAGTGTGGGAGAAGACAAAAAACAGTCGGAGCAAGCGTTTATGCACGCGTGTGTATGTTGTAATCAGTCGATCTCACCTCTAATCATCGTGCAATCTTCTAGTCTGTCCCTCTACTCTATGTTTGCTCTGCAACAGGGCGAATCCTCGGAAACAGGAGACAAGCAATGTGCATGCTGCATACAAAGCAATAAGAACCTGTAGGTTTATACCTTGTTCAGTGAAGTTCTTTCCGAATTCTGGAATTCTGTCTTCTTGATTTCTCCTAGAGGCATACGTGGAATCGCTACGTTTATCATTAATTGCATGTCTCGTCATTTCTTTATCATTACGTGACATACTGCTATAATCTTACTTTCTCTGTCTTTTCCGGCTCCCCATTAGAATGCGCTCCGGCGCGCCGCATTTCTCTGCCTGTAAATCCAGCGATTTAAAGATTCCCGTGATGAAACAAAATTGCGTAAAACTGTGCATTTAATGCACGTGGAGATTCTTGACGGGTGTGTACCCTCAGAAAAATTCTAGGCCATCATTTGACGGATTTTGGTGTTTGCGTCGATCGTTGCGTGTTTGTCAGTCCCTCAACCCTTCGTCCATTCTCTGCAGATATCCTGGAGCGCAAACAGTTGAGTAGGCCGTCTTCTGGCCCGAAAACTGACCCAAGGACCACTGTGCAGAACCCAAGACCCCATTGAGGGCAAAATAATTTTCAACGCCACCCCTTTGCACTAAGGACAGATCAGGTCAGTCAGCAGGTTCAACGAGACCCCAGACAGCGTGCGCTGATCGTATCCTGCGTAGGGTTTTGCGTATTGCACTGCGTTTTGCTATTTGGAGGGGGATGTGTATGCACACATGAATTGGCATGCCCATTTTAACCCCCTACCAAGCCGCAGCTGCCCCAGCGACGCCAATGAGCGCAGTGGGAGCTGTACGTGTCTGTTATGACTAAGCAAAAACTGGCGACTGCCCTGACGCAGCGCCTTCTTTTCAATGTTAGGGATGTTATAGAAAATTTTAAAAAAGATGTTGAAGCCATGGGGAGGTAAAGAAAAATTCTCTTTTTCCTGTAAAATGCAACAGTGGTGGCCACCACAGCACAGGGGGGGAGTAAGGAAAAGTGTATTTCCCTGCCACAAGGTTAGCTTTAGTTGTCACAGAGAGGCCTAAAGGCACAACACATTTTCGTCTTAGTATTGGCCTTTCCAAAAGGGGTGACAACACATTTTCACCTAAAAAAACAAGCATTGATCTATGGATGTTGTGTGGAACCCTGACCCCCCTGATGCTTGGACATATTCACCATTTCCTGGACTGACTGACGCGCTGACATTAATCTAGAGCCTATACATTCTTCTATATTTCCTCATGAAAGCTTATTTTGATTGTTCTTAACCGCATCAACTTGTCCTCATGAAAGCTTAGCTATCCTAGTGGTCTGCACCCTAGGGGGCTGGGCACCTCTTTTTGAGAGGTCCTGGGTTCAACTCCCAGTCAGCCTAGCTAAGTAGGAAGATCCCATGTGACATGGCAGTGACCTCAGCGCCACAAGCCATACCACCTCAGCACCTATGGGACGCAAAAAGAGTGCACATCTCTAGATGGCACTATAAAAGAGAGAGTGCCCATGTGGGCAGTTTTCACATGATTGTAGGATATTTTCTAACTATCTTTTAATAAATCTGTACTTATTGTGAGTTTCTTTTGTTGTTACACTATCTCCTTTGACTGCAGCCCTTCATGTTGTGGATTTTCTTCTTTGGTCCCTTGCTTGCACTGTGGGTACTTGCATTTCTGGTTGATTTCATCAAAACATAATTATTTGGAAAGCCTGAGCTACATCAAGAAGCAGCAGGAGCAAGCAGAGGCACAAACGAAACAATATCATCAAAGCATTCAACAGCGAAAGCCTGTTCTAACGTGAGGCGGTGCACATGATCCACACCTTCGAGGAAATCCTCACTCGCAACCCCGCCAACCCCAACCAGACTGCCCCTGAGACCGCCATGCCGCAGGCGGCATGCGAAGCCATCCTCCGGGACGCGGTCCAGGGCCTCTGCCGCCCCCACAGCCCCGAAACCCTCCGCCGGTGGGTCCAGACCAACCACTCCCGGGTATGGGCCATCGGCGCCCCACAGGCCTCGCCACCCACGCACCACCAGCACAGGCGAAAGTGAAAGGGCAAAGGAAAGGCCCGCGGCAAGAAGCCGCGGCCAGGCCGAAGGTAACAGGCAGGCGCCAAGGGGGACAGGACAACGGGGGCAACACAACACGGGGACAAGGAACCAACGGAGGACCACCAACACGGGGAAAACGAAAGTCCAGGGGCCGTGGCACTGGGGGAGAGGGAGCAACCACGGTCACCAGGACGCACACCACGTAGGAGGGGCAGGCCATACTGGAAGGACCAGCACCGCTCCAGCCCCCCACCCAGTCGACACCAGGCAACCTCCAAGGGGCACGGCCACACCAAGGCACCAGGCGGACCACCCCGGAGGCGCACACCCGCCAAGACGCCCCGCCGCGGCTTGGACCTGACACCGCACAAACCGCACCAGGTTGCGCCCACCGACCACCAGCCCCAGGGGACGGATGGTACGTCCACACGGGGGGAAGGAGATACACCGGCACAGGGAACTGCCGACGACACCGCACAAATCACCACCACACCCTAACCGCCAGGCGACAACCCCGGCCACAGCAAGGGCCACCACACAGACGCAACGGCACGGGGGCAGGATGCAGAAGGGGACACGGCCGCAACACCAAGGAAGGGGGATGACAAGGTGGCAGAGGGACAGGACGGGAGGGGACCAAACACACCTGATGTCAGCCCGCGTCCCACACAACGAAGCAGGCCAGTCTAACCAGCGCCGACGCCACCCCACGCCCGAATATAGGTACGATGGACCCACCACAGACCACGTCACAGCAAAACACGGCACAACACAAAGCAGCACGGCGCACCGCAGCACAACACACCGCCGTGCACACTACCGCGACAAGGCACCCCACAGCACAACACAGTACAGCGCGATACAGCGCCGCGGGGCACAGCACGGCGCAGCCCGCCACGCCACGGCAACACACAGCACAGCACAGCACCGCAGGACAGAGCAGGGTGCACCGCAGCAGGGCGCAGAGCAACCCGGCGCAGCACAGCAAAGCACAGCACAACACAGCACGGCGCACCAAAGCACACCACAGCACCAAACCGAGGGACACTAACCGGGGGTCTAACCCGAACAAGCCGCCTCACACCCCGGAAAGGACGGGTGCGACAATACCACACCAGCCCACCACCCACCAGCTAGAGGCCACCACACGCCCGTCGGTACATCCTTCCCCCCCCCGCCAGAGCCGCCCCGCCCGCACAAACGGCGACCAAAAAGTGAAACCCGCCACCACCAAACCGGAACCGCAGGGGCGGGGGGACACGGGACAACCCCACCCTCCCTAACCCATGACCTCACGAGACCGGCTGGCGCAACCGCCGAGCCGGCAGAACCAGTGCCTAACCCGACAGGACAGGCCACCAGCCCAAGCGTGTACAAACCACACCCGACCCATGGGGCCGGGGCCGGGGCCGGCCACCCACAACACCAACAGCGACCCGGTTAGCCACACCAAATGCCGACCAGTGCGTGCACCGGCCGAGAGAAGGCAGAGGGAGGAACAGGAAACCCCCCCCCCAAAAAAAAACAAAGAAGGGGGGAAGCCCTACCATTCCATGAACGCACACCATCCGGCCAACGGGAAAGGAGCAAAGCGGGGGAGACAGTCGCACAACCGGGAAGCCGCGCACCAACTCCACAAGAGGTGGGCAACCCCCCAGCAGGGCAAGGCCAAAGGTGACACCCACAGGGCCCACCGATAGGACACCGGGGGACCACACCGCCCAGCCTGAAGACGCCCAGCCAAAAGCAGTGTCCCACCACAACCACACGGCCACCGAAGGTCCAGAGGAAAAGACACCCCGGACACGCCAGCGCACACCCGACCGGAGAAGTGGCGGGCCACCAGCCACAAGGGCGCGGACATAGCAAAAAAACAAACAGAAGAAACCCAAACGAAAGGAGGAGGGGGGGGCTGACACCAAGGGGCCCAAGACGGCGACCACCACAGAGCCACAACAGGACAGGGCTGAGAACGACACCCACAGACCCTGCACCCCCGCAGCCAGGAAGACCGCAAAAAAAAGGGGGGGGGGGAGAAGCCCCGCCCACGGCGACCCCCACACAACCCATGCCACAGGCAGTTGCACCAGGGGGTGGCGGGAAACGAACAGAGTGGCGCAAGAGGGCACACGCCTCAACACCCCAGCCAGAAATAGCGGGGTGCATGAGAAACACCCATACCCAAACACATGCACCACAAACCCCAGCCAAAAACGCTAGAGAGCAGCCAAAACCCATATCCAAACACACACACTCTAGACCCCAGCCAGGAATGGCCGGGTTACCGCGGAACCCAACCCCAAACGCACGCACCACAAACGCCAGCCAGGAATGGCGGGGCGAAGCCAACACCCGTGCCCAACCACACACACCCTAGACCCTGGCGGGGAATGGCGGGGTCACCGCGAAAACCAGACGCAAACACAAACGCCACACAACAGTAGGAAGCCCAGTGTCCATACCCCGGGCACTGAGGCAGCCCGTGCCATGCAGGTGACCCGGCCAAACGAGATCCAGAGCCAGGGGGTAAAGCTGCATCCTAAGGCCTGCGCCGCTCTCGGACTCGAGGCGGAGCGTGCGACATCCAAGCACCTCGGAACCCCAGTACCAAGATCATGCAGACATGCATTGAGATCGGGATACGCGAGGAAGTCCGATGAATCTCTAGGGTTCCGCCCAAAGGAGGAGACGTGCATAAGCACGGAGCAGACCCTCCCGGCATGACAAGTACTTCGCGCTTGCGGCAAACAGCCCTCCAGCCGTTGCCCGGGGCCGCTTTGTCTGGGGCCACCAGTCAGGTCTAGCGGGACGTAAGTCGCCTCCCCTCTTCAAGCGCGGAGCCTCTTCCTGTTCGTCACAGCGGCAACGCCAGCGGGAACCATGGCGCACCTCTCCACGACCGAGTGCACCTACCTACCTACCTGACCTGTGAGGAGTAAAAATTCAGAGAACACGTCAGCCCACTCGGGCACTGTTTTGGGATCAGACTGAGGGATTTCAATCTGAAGTTTCGCCGTGGCGATGGCCTTTGTTTCCCTAACTGGGACACCTTGGTCACCTGGTCAACCTGAAGGGGGTGAGGCGTGTGTGGTTGCCAATGGTGCTAGCGCAGCCTGGCCATAGCTCTTCATCTCGTCGTCTGTGGTGTCAGCTACACTACAGACAGGTACAGCCTTCACCGGGGGCATGGAAAGGGCTAGGACTGGTGTCCATATGAGAGCTGCGCATGCCTCTGCAGCTTTTTAGATCTCTGATCAAACGTTCCACACCAGAAGACATGGTAGGGGTCGGCTTCTTCAAATCGGAGAGCCCCAGTTTGGCCTTTACTGCTGCTGACAGGGCACTCAGGCCAGGTCCTCATTAAGTGCAACCAGGACGCAGGAAAACAGCTCCCTGGTCACATCGAGACCCAGCTTAGGGGCTGCCATGCGTGGAGGCAAACCTAGGTTCAAGCAAGAGGGTCCAGGAGCCGGCCCACCTGGACAGGGGTCACCCTCCAGGCACTCAGGTTCCTTTCATTTGCTCGAAGGCGTAGGTTCCCTCGACACCCAGTCGGGCACCCACTCTGACGATTGGGCTGACGCCAACACATCAGATTTGCCGCAAGGTATCTCGAAAGTGCAGTCACCCCAGGTAGCTCGGAACATTGGCCCCAAGGCTGCATCTTTCCCTCTCCCTTCCTTACAATTCTTCCCCAGGCTTTGACCTTGAAATTAACGCCACTTTGGTCATCTCTTCGAACCCTGAAACAGGCGTGGACTCGGACGCGGGCAGCGAGAAGACCACGGAAGCTAATACGACTGCCACAGGGTCTTTGTCTTCTACTCTCTTGAGGTTTGCTTGCCTTACGCCAGGCACCTCAGCACCTGGACCGACTCCCTCTGTATATATTTCTGTATTCTTTTCTGCCGCTCTTGGTTCTGCATGTTCTCCTTGAGGACCACTATCACAGGGTACACCACTAGTAGATGAAGGTCCAACCCTCACATTACCAGTCTTTGATCTGGTGCTTGTGATGGGTACAGTTCTGGCGCCGAGTGTGACAGACATCTGCACAGTTCAGGATACAAGTGTTTGTCGGTGTTCTTCGTGTTTTGCTTTAGTCTTCTAGGGCATTCCTCTGCTACCAGAAAAGGTTTCTGGTTTGCCGGCACTTGTGCCTGTTCCTTGCATTTGTCAAAGAAAATGTTGCTGATTTTCCCCATTGCAAAATACGGTCCGCACAAAGATAAAGTACAGCACGTCCAGGCACTGGATCAATGAAATCAGGATCAGTCCTTCCACAATCAAAACATGTGTAACAAAGAGGGGCTGCACAGAGACAATACAGGCTTAAATGCAATGCTTCAGTCAAATATGAACAAGGCAAATGATTTTATAAAGAAGCCTTACATAGGTCTGGCCACCAAGATAGTCCCAAGCAGTTCACGTGCGGCCTTTTGACATGCAATTGAAATGCATGGGAATTCGGGGCAAGTAGGTTGGGCCAGACAAAGGACATGGCCTGGCCACGATGGCCAAGCAACTAAATTCAGAATCAGTTAAAAAGTAGGCCCAGAATAAGTAAGAAAAACAATTGAGTATAGGGGTCCTGAGGTGGGGGGCCATTAGGCTTAACCAACAAGGCCCAAGGCATGAAATGCCTATGTTACTTTGGTATTACCTCAATTGAGGACGATAATTCCGCACGCTTGAGTGGTAGTGGTGAATTTAATGGGGGGCTAGGGTTATAACCCTAGTAACTTTGCACAATGTACTTAAGGCTTCAAAAAGACTGACAAAAATGATGAAGTGTTAGTCTGCATAACTTCCCAAGGATTTGGGGGCGCTTGGCCTGGATCAAGTACCCCAAGAAAGACACGGTAGTGACTTCTTCATACTAAATGCCCCCTGCACCCCTGCCATTTGGGACATTTTGGTCCGGCAGGCAAGCAAAATTGATCGATTGATCCGCAACGCGGATCCTAGCTTTTTGAATCAGCGATTCTCATCGGGACCCTGGTTCTTTTCATCCGTCCATTGTTCTCCCGGCAGATGAAATTGTGCACAGGGGCTCTAGACAAAAAGGTCGCGCGTGTCGCTGGACAGCGTGGAAAGAATAAATTGGAATGAAGAAAAAAACGCACCAAAAGAAGAAATAAACACAGAAATGGTTTTTGCTGACCTCGAATCCCCTCCATGAATTCTCGCGCCGCTGTTTGGCCAGGTCAACAGAGAAATCCATACAACCAGACCACAACGAGAACCGAGGGGAGAACCAGACAAGACAGTGCAACCCATGCGTGCGCCAAAACAACTAGCAAAGTGCATGTTGTAGGACTAGTCCAAAGGAGCGTGGACACGAGGAGCAACAGCAAAGAAGACAAAAAAGTATGTTCCGACGCGGCGAGGTATGGAGCCGCCAAGGAAAGGCCGCGCCGCAAGCAACCACAACACCAAAGCAGCACGAGGACAGCGCGGAGAAAGACAAAGTGACGAACTCAAGACTACGCTACTGGGGCGGCGAGGATAAATATGGTAAACAAACGCCAAACAATAACAAGTAAAAGCGCTTGCTCCTGGGCGCCGCCGAAACCAAAGAGTGGAGTCACCGAATATAAAGCATAGCACGCTAACAACCAATGAAATCCCTCATCCCCTTGTCTATTTATGCGACACGGTGCCCTCCTTGCCCACGGAGCAAAACGACGTGACGAACACCAGGGAGCGAAGCAACTACCGGACACGACGAAGAACCAACGAAAGGACACACCGCTAAACAACACACGGCAACGACACAACACCAAAGAAGCACTGGACCAACGCGGAAAAAGACAAATGGACGAAGTCAAGGCTATGCTACGGGAACGGCAAGAAAGCACATGGCAAGCAAACACCAAACAACCACACATAAAAGCGCTTACTCTTTGGCGCCGCCAAAAATCAAAGAGTGAAGTCACCAAGTGTAAAGTATGACACGTTAGCTACCGGTGCAACCTGTCATTCCCATGTCCTTGGCTATTATACCACGTGGTATTGGAGCGGTACCCAGAACCTATGGCCCATAGCCTGGAGGCCTGTGAGCCTTCACCGCCGTGTGGAAGCCGTTGACACCGGCTGTCAGCGGGACATCCCTGTTCTCTAATCCGCGAAATCTGGAATCTGATTTCCAACCAATAAATTGATGTATAATTATAATAATTTTATTATCTCGGGCGATTTTCAGTCGGAAACCGGTGGAATGGCCGACTATTACCGCGATTTCTAATTGTCGTGAAATCGCCACCTCTTGTCACCTGTTTGTCCGCTTTCGTCGCTTCTCCGTGGCGAGTTTTGTGATGGATATTTCTCCAGTACCTTTGAGGTGCTAAAGGAACTCAAAGGCTGGATCTAGAGGGTCTTTCCTTGTACTTTTATCCCGTGTGTTCACCAGAATTTTTCGCGGTTGCGTCTGAGAGGAAATCAGCGCGCAAGCTTCTCGGTCGATCGCTCGAACTCATGGTTCTCAAGGACCATGAGTTTGGACGGAACCCTACATTCCCCCCCTACGCCTTTCATCCATGCCCCTTTCACATGGGCATATCACTTTGAATAGGGAAGAGGGCAATAGGGATGTTTTAGGCAGCCTATGGGTTTTGCAAACCCAAGTTGTTTGCGTTCGCAAACGCTAACTTTGTGGCCTTTTGAGCATGAACATTAATAACCGAACACAATGCTCACAAGACCAAGAGCCCCAGGTGATTTTCGTTCTTTGAGCCAACTCAACGATGGCTCCACGCAATTCAATGGGTACCAAAACTCATTTTTTGAAAAAGGGCAGATTTTGGTCTAAGATTAGGCCAAAAAGGCCAAACCCCGGAAGCTCGTGCTCGAAGCCTATGGGGAGGTGAGCCTCGAACAAAGACAATATGTAAAGTAGAGACCACCAATGACATCATGGATGGCTTGGTTGATTTTTACAACCTTGTCTTCCATTTTATATAATATCGCCTTGTGAGCACGCCTGCCATACCGCCTCTTTGGACACGCGCTCATATGCAAGCACTAATGATACGAGTGGGCGGAGACAGTCTAACCATACTGGGCATATTTGAAGGCACCTACTATGGGCCTACTCCAAAGATGTTTACTCATATTTTTGCTCCTTAATGACCCTAAATAATTTTTTTCATTTGAATTTCTTGAGTTATTATGTTTCCATGCCCATGGAGAAAAAGGGCCAATGTGTGCGCCTCAGTGCCATAAGTCAGGTCGGAAGGACCTGCAGGGCCCGTGGTTTCGTCATCAGAGGCCAAAAGGAGTGCTAGGGACCAGTGTGGTCGCCTGGGGGGCAATCGCCCTATGAATATATCAAGGAATATTGCAAACCCCCCCCCACTGTCCTGCTGAATCAGTTTCGAAACCAGGGCAGTGCAGGGGTCAGAGCGCCTCCTTGGCCTTGCCTTCCTTTGAATATAGGCAAGGCTTTTAAGGAGGGGGGTGAAGCGGTATGGGGTGCTTCACCCATACCCGCTGCCCAGCCAGTGGCGCTCTGTTCATCAGGATTTTTCCTGAGCTGATTCTCAGCCTATGACATCGTGACTTCTGTGGAAAATACCCCAGAAATCGTCATTTTTTGTCATTTTTGGGCTGGCGCCGACCTTCGTCGCCTGCGCGTCGCAGCCCCAGATCGAAGTTTTATATCTCGATTTCTGAAAATTATAATCAATTTTATTATTGATTTATGGGTTTTACCAATATAGGAATAAGCCGTGACCATTTTCGCGGCGTTCCGCGCGGGTCAACTTTTGACGAAATTGGTCATGTAAAGGATTTTTCCAGAAAATCCTGAGGCGATCCCAGGAATCAGCCAGGCGCCCAAGGAGTGGCCCAACAGTGGCCCTCTTCATATATAATATGAATCGGGGAAGAGACTCATCGTGATGGCTACAGGACGCTTGGGGGGAAACCCGGGAAATGAGTGTTTTTGACTCAGAAATCACTATATTTCACTGTTTTTCGCCCAAAAACCACTGTTTGGTCCAGTTTGGGCAGGATCTCAGTGGAGATCCTGATGGCCACGACTTGTAGCTGTCAGTTCTTCTGATGGTGGCGACGCTGCCACCATCGTTTCGTCTTTTTTTCCAGGCTATTTTATAGTTTAGAGGTGATACATATACATTGTACATGTCAACGCATTTGTTTTGTTACATATACCATCTCTTTGTCCATAGACGCCAGATTGTGTCATGGCGCGGACGCTCCCCTTGGAAGAAGGGTGAGCACGGATTCCAAGACCATTTACGCAACTCCAATAGAATGGGAATCTGAGATGTTCTTGCATTTCTTGGAGAGGTTGGGGTGATGGGTTGAAGGAATTTCAACATTTTCTGTGGACGCACGAATATCACCCCTCGAAAATGCTTCCAAATGGTCTTGGGTACCCGCTGCCATGCCTTGGTGTTATCGAGCCCCCCCCAAGGGTTTGCTCTAAAGATGGATCCTTGCCACTCTGAAAGAAGGGAACAAAAATATGTACAGCAACACATCAGAATATGTACACATGGGGTAAAGACTGGACTGAGGTAAGGGCATCACAGAACAAGAGACACCCAGTCCCAACTGATATCCCAATCCCAGGTCCGTATATATATGTAAAGTAGAGACCACCAATGACATCATGGATGGCTCCGTTGATTTTTACAACCTTGTCTTCCATTTTATATAATATCGCCTTGTGAGCACGCGTGCCATACTGCCTCTTTGGACACGCGCTCATATGCAAGCATTAATGATACGAGTGGGCGGAGACAGTCTAACCATAGTGGGCATATTTGAAGGCACCTACTATGGGCCTACTCCAAAGATGTTTACTCATATTTTTGCTCCTCGATGACCCTAAATAATTTTTTTCATTTGAGTTTCTTGAATTATTATGTTTCCATGCCCATGGAGAAAAAGGGCCAATGTGTGCGCCTCAGCGCCATAAGTCAGGTCGGAAGGACCTGCAGGGCCCGTGGTTTCGTCATCAGAGGCCAAAAGGAGTGCCAGGGACCAGTGTGGTCGCCTGGGGGGCAATCTCCCTATGAATATATCAAGGAATATTGCAAACTCCCCCCCCACTGTCCTGCTGAATCAGTTTCGAAACCACGGCAGTGCAGGGGTCAGAGCGCCTCCTTGGCCTTGCCTTCCTTTGAATATAGGCAAGGCTTTTAAGGAGGGGGGTGAAGCGGTATGGGGTGCTTCACCCATACCCGCTGCCCAGCCAGTGGCGCTCTGTTCATCAGGATTTTTCCTGAGCTGATTCTCAGCCTATGACATCGTGACTTCTGTGGAAAATACCCCAGAAATCGTCATTTTTTGTCATTTTTGGGCTGGCGCCGACCTTCGTCGCCTGCGCGTCGCAGCCCCAGATCGAAGTTTTATATCTCGATTTCTGAAAATTATAATCAATTTTATTATTGATTTATGGGTTTTACCAATATAGGAATAAGCCGTGACCATTTTCGCGGCGTTCCGCGCGGGTCAACTTTTGACGAAATTGGTCATGTAAAGGATTTTTCCAGAAAATCCTGAGGCGATCCCAGGAATCAGCCAGGCGCCCAAGGAGTGGCCCAACAGTGGCCCTCTTCATATATAATATGAATCGGGGAAGAGACGCATCGTGATGGCTACAGGACGCTTGGGAGGAAACCCGGGAAATGAGTGTTTTTGACTCAGAAATCACTATATTTCACTGTTTTTCGCCCAAAAACCACTGTTTGGTCCAGTTTGGGCAGGATCTCAGTGGAGATCCTGATGGCCACGACTTGTAGCTGTCAGTTCTTCTGATGGTGGCGACGCTGCCACCATCGTTTCGTCTTTTTTTCCAGGCTATTTTATAGTTTAGAGGTGATACATATACATTGTACATGTCAACGCATTTGTTTTGTTACATATACCATCTCTTTGTCCATAGACGCCAGATTGTGTCATGGCGCGGACGCTCCCCTTGGAAGAAGGGTGAGCACGGATTCCAAGACCATTTACGCAACTCCAATAGAATGGGAATCTGAGATGTTCTTGCATTTCTTGGAGAGGTTGGGGTGATGGGTTGAAGGAATTTCAACATTTTCTGTGGACGCACGGATATCACCCCTCGAAAATGCTTCCAAATGGTCTTGGGTACCCGCTGCCATGCCTTGGTGTTATCGAGCCCCCCCCAAGGGTTTGCTCTAAAGATGGATCCTTGCCACTCTGAAAGAAGGGAACAAAAATATGTACAGCAACACATCAGAATATGTACACATGGGGTAAAGACTGGACTGAGGTAAGGGCATCACAGAACAAGAGACACCCAGTCCCAACTGATATCCCAATCCCAGGTCCGTATATATATGTAAAGTAGAGACCACCAATGACATCATGGATGGCTCCGTTGATTTTTACAACCTTGTCTTCCATTTTATATAATATCGCCTTGTGAGCACGCGTGCCATACTGCCTCTTTGGACACGCGCTCATATGCAAGCATTAATGATACGAGTGGGCGGAGACAGTCTAACCATAGTGGGCATATTTGAAGGCACCTACTATGGGCCTACTCCAAAGATGTTTACTCATATTTTTGCTCCTCGATGACCCTAAAAAACTTTTTTCATTTGAATTTCTTGAATTATTATGTTTCCATGCCCATGGAGAAAAAGGGCCAATGTGTGCGCCTCAGCGCCATAAGTCAGGTCGGAAGGACCTGCAGGGCCCGTGGTTTCGTCATCAGAGGCCAAAAGGAGTGCCAGGGACCAGTGTGGTCGCCTGGGGGGCAATCTCCCTATGAATATATCAAGGAATATTGCAAACTCCCCCCCCACTGTCCTGCTGAATCAGTTTCGAAACCAGGGCAGTGCAGGGGTCAGAGCGCCTCCTTGGCCTTGCCTTCCTTTGAATATAGGCAAGGCTTTTAAGGAGGGGGGTGAAGCGGTATGGGGTGCTTCACCCATACCCGCTGCCCAGCCAGTGGCGCTGTGTTCATCAGGATTTTTCCTGAGCTGATTCTCAGCCTATGACATCGTGACTTCTGTGGAAAATACCCCAGAAATCGTCATTTTTTGTCATTTTTGGGCTGGCGCCGACCTTCGTCGCCTGCGCGTCGCAGCCCCAGATCGAAGTTTTATATCTCGATTTCTGAAAATTATAATCAATTTTATTATTGATTTATGGGTTTTACCAATATAGGAATAAGCCGTGACCATTTTCGCGGCGTTCTGCGCGGGTGAACCTTTGACGAAATTGGTCACGTAAAAGATTTTTCCGGAAAATCCTGAGGCGATCCCGGGAATCAGCCAGGCGCCCAAGGCGTGGCCCAACAGTGGCCCTCTTCATATATAATATGAATCGGGGAAGAGACGCATCGTGATGGCTACAGGACGCTTGGGGGGAAACCCGGAAAAAGAGTGTTTTTGACTCAGAAATCACTATATTTCACTGTTTTTCGCCCAAAAACCACTGTTTGGTCCAGTTTGGGCAGGAACTCAGTGGAGATCCTGATGGCCACGACTTGTAGCTGTCAGTTCCTCTGATGGTGGCGACGCTGCCACCATCGTTTCGTCTTTTTTTCCAGGCTATTTTATAGTTTAGAGGTGATACATATACATTGTACATGTCAACGCATTTGTTTTGTTACATATACCATCTCTTTGTCCATAGACGCCAGATTGTGTCATGGCGCGGACGCTCCCCTTGGAAGAAGGGTGAGCAAGGATTCCAAGACCATTTACGCAACTCCAATGGAATGGGAATCTGAGATGTTCTTGCATTTCTTGGAGAGGTTGGGGTGATGGGTTGAAGGAATTTCAACATTTTCTGTGGACGCACGGATATCACCCCTCGAAAATGCTTCCAAATGGTCTTGGGTACCCGCTGCCATGCCTGGGTGTTATCGAGCCCCCCCCTAGGGTTTGCTCTAAAGATGGATCCTTGCCACTCTGAAAGAAGGGAACAAAAATATGTACAGCAACACATCAGAATATGTACACATGGGGTAAAGACTGGACTGAGGTAAGTGCATCACAGAACAATAGACACCCAGTCCCAACTGATATTCCAATCCCAGGTCCGACCCTCTCAGTGGCTAGCAGGGGCGGGGGGTCAAACACAACCCATGCCCTGCCCAGTCCGGACCCTGAAACCCTGCCAATAGGGAAGGGTGTCCCGCTCAGCCACAGGCGAGTTCCTGAGAACCAGGGGGCTCCAAGGCCAACAGTGGTACCCTATGCTCCCTTAAGGGCAGGTCCCAACTCCCCTCTGAGCCGGAGATAAGGACCCGCCATTATCCCCTAGGAGTTGGTAGCTGAAAATGGGCTGTTTCAGCCCAAACTGACATTAGCTCGAAGAACTCCAAGATTGACCTCTCGTCCGGACCCGCCAGAGGTAGGGACGAGGCAATTGACCCTTTGCCTTTCAGGTACAAACTCTCTGGAGCCCTCACACAACCTGGTTCTCTCTGAGGTCCCGACATCAGAGCACCACGGGTTCGTCAAGTGGGGTCATGATGTCAAAATCACCAAAATTGGCGTCGTTCTCACGGGTGATTCGCCCGGCCAGGGCAAGGCCAATGAGCCGCAGGAGAGGAGACAGGACCTAAGACCCACACCTGAGTGCACGACTTGAAATTAGGTCCGGGTTCCTTACGGGCACAGAGATACGGGGCCGCCAATTGACCACACGGGGGGGGTGAAATTGGGGTCCCAAAAGGGGGTAATTTTGGCTGCTCAAAATGAGCCAAAATTGGGGGTGTCCTCAATAGTACATTTACACGCCGGCTCGGATATCGGATCCGCCATTCCACACGCCATCCATCTGGAGTCCAACAGAGACTCCCATGCCCTTGGCTCTCAAAGATTTTCATGCCACTTGGCGTGGTGACAATCGAATTTGGGTCCACAACTGCGAAAATGGCAAAATTGGTCGTCTCGGTTGACCGTCCAGGGTAGGAAACATTGGCAATATTGACGTGCCAAGCCTTGATTCACAACTCTTGATATCCCCCATGGTCCCATGCCCTGGGTTATGGCTTGCTGTCACACTGGCTGCTTGCTGTTCATCGAGGGGATGAACACGCGGATGGGGCAGAAAGCAGCATGCGGTGCAACGGGGGAGATCATGGATCGCACCAAAAGTTGAATCACTCCAGATGAGCCGGAGGAGCAAATACGAAACTCAATGGTGTTTACCCCTTGGTCATATGCTACAATATTCGCCTTTCCTTCCGGCTAGATTTCGTGCCCCATGGAGATATGGTAGTTCCAATATGGTACACAATGGCAAAAACAGGGAAATTTGGCCAAAATAGCCCGCACTCATGATTCCATATCTCCATGGCCACGGCGAGGATTCTTTCAAACAAAGATGCTATAGACACATGGGACTCAGGTGTAGCCTGCCAACTATCAAGGTCGCCTCTAGCTATTTTTCCCATTGGAGGGAAAATGACACACAAATGGGGCAGAATGGCAACATACCCCAAATTGGGTGACTCACAACTCTCCCTTCGAGAGGAGAGGCGACATGGGGGAACACCCCATTCGATGCGGGTTTATGTGCCTCTCGGAATCGCCCTTACCCTTGGTCAAGTGGGGCACGCAAGGAGGAGATGGGGTTTGTGGCCATTCTGGGCAAAACGGACAAAATTCACTGAAAAGTGGTCACTCGAAAAATCGTATCTCCATATCACAAAAGATATGAGCCTGGGGCTTTTGCATGGATGCAGACCAAAGCTTTGCTTCCCTTTTGCAAAAATGGTTGTAGTTCAAAGCATAATGGAAGCATTTTTAACACCCCAAGCCTTGAAGCACACTATTTATGGGAAAAAGTGCATATATCGGCGATATTGGTAAGTACATATCTTTGGCTCATTGAGGAGCAAAAATATGAGTAAACATCTTTGGAGTAGGCCCAAAGTAGGTGCCTTCAAATATGCCCACTATTGTTAGATTGTCTCCGCCCACTCGTTTCGTTAGTGCTTGCATATGAGCGCGTGTGCAAAGAGGCAGTATGGCACGCGTGCTCACAAGGCGATATTATATAAAATTGAAGACAAGGTTGTAGAAATCAACCAAGCCATCCACGATGTCATTCGTCGTCTTTACTTTACATATTGCCTTCGTTTGAGGCTCAATTCCCAATAGGCTTGTAGTACAAGCCTCCAGGCCAGGCTCCAGCGCGAGACTCCCCCGGGAGGATCCCGAGTGGAGACCCTTTGAACGCTCTTCGAAGGGGACGCCTCCTCCAAGATGACGCTGGATCTGGAGGAGGTCGGCAGGGGCAGCAGTGGGGACAGTGGCCCCACCGCCTACCGGCGAAGGAGGGGTAAGGGGAAGACCCCCGAGAGGGCACGGAGGCCAGCGGGCGGACATCCCCACGACTCCGACCCCTTCTTCACCACCAGCGACGGGGATGGACGAGACCGCCGACATCGCCGAGGAGTGGCTGGAGGAGGAGACCGAGATGTCCCCATGGAGCCGGAGGGTGAGGGTGAGGATCTCCCTCCTCCCTACCGCAGCTCGGAGTCTTCCGCGTGCGAGACCGAGACGACCAGGTGGGGCGACATGGATGAGGATGAGGACATGGACTTTGGTTACACGGAGAAGCCCCCATCCTTGGACCCACCAAGGGGACCCGGCGGAGGCCCACCGGGACCCCCTGGCGGAGGACCATCAGGACCCCCTGGAGGACGCCCATCAAGTGGACCCCCCGGAGGCGGACCTCCGGGCGAGGGAGAACCCCCTGGACAGGGCGGACCCGGCAGAGGCCCTCCTGGAGGACCCCCTGGGGACCCAGACGGCCCACCAGAAGACGGTGACCCAGAGGCCACTTGGCGGTGGATCGTCCACCTCCGCAGGAGGGTCCAGACCCTCGAGCGCGAGGTAGACACGGGCAAAGGCGAGATGATCCGCATCGCCAGGGTCGCCGCGGGCGCACAGAAGGAGCTGGACATCGCCAAGACGGAGATGGTCAAGATTGCCAAGGTCGCCACCGCTGGCCAGAGGGAGCTGGACATCGCCTGGGGCCAGACCAGGCTGCTGAACAAGGTCATCAACGGGCTGCAGCAGAGGTTGGACGAGCTGGAAAGCCGTGGGACCGTCGGCAGCGACCACCCACCCCTGGAGTCTGGCTTGTCGGACGACGGCTGGGGACCTGGACCAGGTCCAGGCAGAGCCCACGCCCCTGGCGGAGCCCCCAGGAGTCGCCCCAGCGCCAGTGCCCCCTACCTCAGCGCCCCCTCTCATCACAGCGCGGGCCGCCGTAACGAGCGCCTGCCGCCCGGCAGTGGCAGTGAGGAGTGGCGTGATGAGTGGCTCAGTGCGGAGTACCACAACCGCCGTGCTCCACAGCGGACACCAATACGCCCCCGACGCCCCGCACCAGCCCAGGAGCCAATCCCAATGGCTGGCGGGCGTTATGGTGGACTCAGAGATGAGGTCCCCGGAGAGGACGTGGAGTGGGATGTCGGCTGAGGCGAGGAGAACCTGGAGGAGTTCGGCATTACCTCGCGGCGTGGTGTATGACGGGAGGCCGCTGAACGCAGCCGCCGGCGCCGTGATGAGGAGGCATACATGGAAGGAGTACGGCGTGAACATCTAGGTTCAGCGTACATGGAGGAACCACGGCGTAGCCACATGGATACCGTGGAAGAGATGGAAGTCGCGGCCGTGGGTGTCCGTGGGGGACGTCGATGGGAACCTCGGTCTACCTCGCGGCCGGCGTTCATGGTCTCTAAGGCCGCGGATGCCGCCGTGTGGGAAGACCTGAAGGACATCAAGCCCCCGACGTACGATGGCAACCCCCTCAACCTCGACCGCTTCTTGGAGAAGCTGGACAATTGGGGGATGACCGTCACTGAAGACATGGATCCCGCAGATGCGGAGAAATATGTCTTCAAACGGTTCAGGTGGCGCCTGCCGGAGGTGCTCCAAGAGCTATACCTCGTGGCGACGCAGGAGGGGAAAATCAAGACCCTCAAGGAAGCCGGGAAGTAGCTCAACGAGCAGGAGCGGGTGGACGCTCCGCAGGTGGCTGCCAAGCGGTGGAGGGCCATGGAGCTACAGCATGATGGTCGGGAGATCCGGCTACGGGATTGGCGAGACTTCCGGGGGCAATACACCCTCTTCCGCCGCAACGTGGAGGACTGCAATGAGGGTGACGAGCAGGCCCGTCTGCTCTCCATGCTGCCGGAGGCATGGATCAAGAGAGTCACCAAAGAAGAAGCCAAGAGAGCCAAGCTGAACCACACGTTCAAGATGATGCTCCCCAAGGAGTATCATCCAAAAGTGTTGGCTTGGACAAATAAGCATGTGGCGCGGGATGTCAGGCGGCGAGAGCTGCGGAACGCCCTCCTCATCACCGTCACGGGCGATCGCGAGAAGACCGCGATGTTGCGCCTCGACGAGTGTGACGTGGGCGGCCATACTCTCTGTCTGCAGGCCATCCCAGCGCGGATGACCTGCGACGAGGTCTTGGATTGGGTTGGAGAGGAAGTGCTCAAAGAGTACAGGAATCTCCACCACACCCGCGGCTTGAAGGCCGGTGACCGTGAGGTCAACTAGGTTGGCAGAGGGTCGGGCGGGGAATCTGCCATGGACCCAGCGGGAGCCGATAATGATGAGGCTCTCGACGACGATGACGACGACGATGAGCCCGCTGAAACGGCCGTTTGTGCCTTCTTGGCCAACAACCTGAACACGGGGAGCAACTGGGGAAGCTGGAAGCCCCGGCAGAAGGGTTGGAAGAAGAAGGAGAAGAAGGAGCCCCGCCGCATGGGCGACCCTCCGCTGTCCTTTGGGGAGTTCATACGAGCTCACCCTCAGGGCTGTTTCGTGTGTTACGGGAGGAACAAAGGGTTCAACCATGACCACCGGACATGCCCCATCCACAAGGCCGACACAGAGGCCTACAAGAAGGTGCACGGGTCGAAGAAGCGTGCAGCCGCGGGTATCCGGGAGACCAAGGTGGGGGTCGAGCTCTCCAAGCTGATGTCGCAGGGGACCGAGTTGGCCAAGGATATCCAGGAGATCAAGAAGTCCTGGGTCCCCAAGTCGGACGACAAGAACAAGCAGAACAAAGAGAAGGACGATGACAGGAAGGGTAAGAAAGGGGGAAAGAAAAAGGGTGTCAACGAGGTTGATGCGGAGGAGAGCACCCCTACTACCGCAACCGACGCCCCTTAGCAGAGCCCCTGCAGCCAAGGGCCCCAGCTAGGGCGGTCGCAGTATGGTGTCGTGGGAAGCGCCACACCATCCCAGTCGGGAGGAAATGAGCACAAAGGGATCGCCGCGGGCGGAAGGCCCGGTCCGGCACCCAAAACGAAAGACAGTCGCAGTGGTAGGGTGAGGGCAAATGAAGGCACGAACCCTTGCATCCGTCCATCCTTCGCGACCAAGAATGTATTTGATATGCTTCAAGATCTATGCGAGAGTATTAGAGGATCACCCGGACCGCAGCTGGATGCTGCAGATGGGCAGCCTGAGCCCATTGTCCACGACCTGCACCAGTCGCTTATTGAGCTTCTTGATCGGCCGGAGATCCTTAGCTTGCACGCCGTGCGCCGTGTGGGGGGTGAGCGGCAGTTGCACCTTAAGGTCCGTGCCTTACGCGGGGAAGTGAAGAAGGTCTTCGACGTGTTGGTCGACACGGGAGCTCAGGTCAGCTTGGTCAAGGCTGGCTTACTTCCGCCAGAGTGCTTGACTGACACTCGGAAGCCTGTCAGGCTGAAAGTGGTGAACGGCCAGTACATGGTGGGAGGCACAAGGGAAGCGGCCATTGGGCTGCAGTTCGTGAACCACCGTGAGCTGAGCCGCCCTGACCTCGGCAAGGGAATCCTCCTGCAAGGTCGCTTCTACGAGGCCCAGATGGACTGAGACATGATCGCTGGGTACGACTTCATGATGGACACGGACTCCGGCGTTCTTCCGGCCCAGGCCTCAATGACCCTGTACCAGGACGACCAGCTCTCGTGGCTTTCGTCACCTGAGCACCATGTGGAGTGCCAATGGATCCACGCGGAACGCAATCAGCTCGAAGTAGCTGCGCTGGGGACTGAGCCAGCTGGGCCAGCAAACCAGGAGTACGGCGTAATGCAGGAAGTGGCGAGCCGAGTGGTTGCAGACCAGGGAGCTTCGGATCTTGCCTTGGATGCGTTCTCTTCAGGAACCTCCGCCCATCTTCGGGTTTATGAGAAGTACTGGAGCGCCCAGGACCCCGCGTGGAAGAGGCACTGGGGTCCGCATCAGGGTTTGATGTGGATCCATTGCCCCTGATGGGACATTCCAAGGGCGGTAGCGAAGATTCGCAAGGACCGCTCCAAGGCAGTGCTGGTTGTTCCTATGGGATGCACCGAGGAGGAAAGCACCCGAGATTGAGTGGTCTCACTGACCAACATGACGTTAAACAAGGTCGTCCTACAGGCTGGAGAGAGTGTCTCTCACGACGCCAAGGGACAGCCCATGCCACCCCAGAGATGGCCAACGGAATTCCACTATGTGGATGGGGGCCTTGAACAGGCCGACACCACGGACTTTGTGTGTGTCAACCGCATCTTAGCGGAGACATGGCGGCAATCCTTTGCGGTTTCCCGTGTTGACATCGGAAAATCGGAGGACCTCCTCACTGAAGAGGAGCTGAATCTGGTTCAGGGGTATATGGATCAGCCCTTTCACGACTGGGGAAGCCAGCGTGAGGGCAAGGGCCAGGACAAAGCCTGGTGGGAAGTGGATTCCATCGTCTCCGGTTCCTATGATGGGAATACCTTCGTAAGGAGGGTACTGGACCACATGTCCAGCCAGGACGAGCCAATCGGCGGGAACCCGCCCACCTATGGTGACTTGTTCCGAGGCAAGACCAGAGATGGCCCCTTGGACCACCTGGGAAGACCACTAGCGCCGAAACTTTGCGATGACACCCTGCAAGTAAGCTCAGTGGTTCAGGTGCCCGGAAAGGCCAAGGCGGAGTCCGATGAATGCCCCAAAATCCAGGCATTGAGGGCCAGGCTGAAGCAGAACTATGGTGATACCTTCTTCAGCGGAACACCTGTGTTTCCCCAACCAGTGCGTGGACAGTATGGTGAGGCCAAGATACGACTGAAGCCGGACCCCCGTGTGTATCGACACCGGGAGTTCGCCCTGAGGGGCGAGAGGAAGGAGGCCATGGAGAAGATCCTCCGTGAATTCATCAAGAGAGGCTGGCTTGGGCCGTGCCACTCCGAATGGGCCTCCCCGTGCTTCGTCGTCCCCAAGAAGGTGGCCAGAGAGTGGCGGCTCGTGGTCGACTACCGCGGCCTAAACGCCCAAACGCAGCATGACAGCTATACGCTGCCCCTCATGGAAGACATGCTGCAAAAACAACACCGGCGGAAGATCTTCACGGTGATTGACCTGAAACACGGTTATCATCAGATGCCTCTCGCCGAGGAGTCCCGTGCCTGCACAGCCATGAGCACCCCACTTGGACCTCTCCAGTGGAAGGTGATGCCCATGCGCGTTACCAACGGCAATGCGGCTTTTCAGCGGATGCTGGAGAACCTGCTTGAGCCGGTGCGTGACTGTGCGGACCCCTTTTTGTGGATGACGTGATCATCGCGTCCGGGGACCCGAGTATGAGCTATGAGGAGCTCCTGGAGGCACACGAGAGGGACGTCACCAGAGTGCTGGACCTTCTGGTTCGGCACAAGCTCACGGGCAGCAGTGACAAGGCCACCATTGCGGTGGGCAAGGTGGTCATCGCTGGCCTCGTAGTTGGGAGCCAGCAGCGGAAGCCCATACCTGGCAAGGTGGCTGCGATTGAGCACTGGGAAAAGCCCAAAACAGTCTCTGAGCTACGGGCGTACTCCGGATTCTGCAACTACTACTCGGGGTATATCAAGATGTATGCCGAGTATGCAGCCCCCATGACGACCATGCCTAAGGGCAACCGAGAGGAGACCAAGAAGGGGTCCAAGAAGGCTCTGGTCTGGAATGAAGAGTCCGACCGTGCCTTTGAGGGGATGAAGCAGGCGCTGCTATCCGCAGTGGGTCTGCACCTTGTGGATCCTGATTGAGGGGTTGTCCTGCGCACTGACACTTCGGACTACGCCGTCGGCGCTGTGTTGGAACAAGTGCTTGATGATGGGAGGCACGTGCCAGTGGCCTTCTGGAGCCGAGTCCTGGCCGAACGCCAGAGACGGACGTGGACGCCCCGAGAAAAGGAGGCGTATTTTTTGGTGCATGGGGGTTGCCCCCTGGCGAGCATAACACAAAAGCGGCCTAACCACGGGCAAGTGAGCGTTCATGGCGAGCCGAAGTTCATCGAAGGACAGCAGCCATATGTACAGTAACTCAGGGGGTATGACCCTGCTCCAAAATGCACCAAAGGCCTGGTTACTGTGGGCCGTGGCTTCGCCATTAGCCCTGTGGTTGGTGTTATGACGTGAGACGAATCGAAAATAAAAGGGACTCTATATATATTTATATATATATATATAGAAATCAGAAACAAACAAGTAACCCCGGCCAAAGATCTTCTGGGGTACTATAAAAGACCTCCAGTTAGTGGAAACCACTGACTTCTCCATACGTCTGGGGAAAGTCCGAAAAGACTCTGAGAATCCTGGAAACGTCCTCACACTTCCAAAATCATCAAGGAGTCACCACTCTATATAGAATTCCGTACTCCAAAGTCCTGAATGGTGTACGAAAAGGAGCTGGAAGAGAGCATCAAAAATGCGCTGACACGAACGTGGTCCCATCTCGTCGATCTGTCAAATGGTATCAAGAAGTTAGGGAGGGGGGGTGCAGATCGCAGGTGGTGAAGATGAGGAGGACGAGGTAGAATGACAATTAGAAAAAAGAAAAAAGGGGGGGGGAGAAACTCGTCAACCGGAGACCAAAGCGGGGCAGAAACCCCCCAGTTGCTTGCGGAGCTGAGTTTCTTTTCACGATGGCTTTTTTAGGGTAACGTGTTTTTATGTGGGTAGTTACGGTAAATTAAGTAGTTGGGATTGGTTTTTTTGTTTTTGCTGTGAACGTGTCTGTGTTTGTGGGGGTGTTTATTGGCGACTGTTGTGTTTGTCCTTTTTGGGTACGTCAACAAGGTGGGGTTGTGAGACGGAGTGCTGTAGATGGAGTATTGGTTGTTCCATGGGTTGTCTGCGGAATCTGGTTGGAGTAAGTGCAGATCGTTAATTGGGTTTTGTCTGAGCCAGGTTTGTGTCTCTTGTAGTGGTGTTTTGAGTCGTTTTCTTCTGTATTTAAAGGCTGTTTTGGGGTTTTGTAGGTGTTGGAAGTAGGGAGTGTCGGGTGGGATCTCTCTTAGTGCATTACTGAGTGAGTTGGGAATGAGCGTGCGGATGTAGTTTCTTCTTTCTCCTGTTGTTGCATGTAGCCACCAGTGGATGACTGTTTGTTTGAGGGGTTGTTGCCAGACCTAAAAAAAGAGGTCACGAACAGGTTTCGCTGTGCCGCATTCGGTCACTGTTGTTATGGGGTCGAGGGGGTGATGAGTGTGGCATTTCGGGCATTGATATGTGTCAAGTTTGTAATGGGGAAGAAAACCAGTGGAACAGTACAGTCCGTTTGTCCATTTAAAAGGTAGTCTGGAAAACCACGATGTGTGGGCGTAGAAGTCGATGCTAGAAGGTAGGTTTAAGTTATTGTGTTTATGGTTTGGAAGTAGGTGTTTGACAGTTTTGCGTGTAATGCGTCCTGGCAGTGGTGTATGATTGTGGTATATGATGTGAGAAGTGTCAGGGTTGTGGTGTTCTGGATGTTGGTGGAGGTTGACTGATACCCATTTAGAAATTTTGTCAGAGTGCTCATTGCCATCGAAGTCTGCGTGTCCTTTGATCCAGGTGAAAATTATGTGAAGGTGGGTGTTGTGAGGAAAAACCCAAATATGATTGTACCAAAGAGCGAAGCAATTAGCGTTAGAAGCGAAGGGTTTAGTTTTTAATTGTTATTATTGGTGGAGTGTGAAGCAAACCGACAGGTTGTCAATGGCAAAAATGATTGGTTGGGAGAGAGTGTCGATGTGTTGGAGGTAGGTAAACAGTATAATGGCATAAATTTCTGCTGGGTAAGATCCTTTTATCGCTGATGTGTTGCAGATGGTTGCTGGCGGTGTAGTGTTGGCGGCGCCCGATGGCGTGTCCACTGTGGGGTAATCCGAACCGCCGGTGTAGGCAATCGTAGCGTTAGGGTAGGCGTCGAGTGCGTCTAAAAGATCGTGGCATCCCCAGTAGTGCAGGTGTTGAGGGTTTGGGGGAGAGATATTGTTTTTCAGGGGAAATTGAATGAAATTTGGAGTGGTGGTGGTGCCAGTGAAAGAAAAAGGGAAGTTGGTCGTGTCGGGTAGTGAGAGAGGCTTGGTAGACTTGGAAATATCTTGGGATGTGGGGAGAGTAAGGAAGCGAAACTGGTGGTTGGGGATGAAGATTGTAGACATGTCAGGGAACGTAACTGTGGTTCTCTGAGGCATGGGGTGGTCGACTGTACCTTGGAACCATAGGGTCGATTTTGTGGTGTGGGTGGTTTTTTTCGTAATTGAATTTGTTGGTGGGTCGCTGTTGGATTGGTAGTAAATAAAGCCGACTTCAATTGTTGTGTGTTTAGGGATTTGAGAAGGGAGACATGGGTTGACTGTGGGTATGTTGTGAGTGTGGAAACCTAAAAAACTAGCAGAGTGAGCAGTCATGAGGTGCATGGTGTTGGGGTTAGTGGACTTGTAGCGCAAGGTGTACTTGACTCTTTCGTTGGTGTGGGAAGGTCCGTCGTCGTGTGTGTAGCGCAGTATATGGTTGATGGCTTGGATGTGGGTTACGATAGAAATTTTCGTGATGTTTAGACCTAGTGTGTGTGGGGGGGAGTATTTGGTTTTATTGGGGGTGCGAAAGGATAGTTTGCCTAATTTGGAGATATGACTCCAAATTGTGGTGTCCAGTTTGTCGAGGTCCTGTTGCGGGAGTGAGTTGTAGATTAATCGGTGGGTGAGGGTAGGTATCAGTTGTATGTTGGATAGTTTTATGATTTCGTTGTGTGTGAGAGGGAGGATGGATATGTTGGCGTAAAAAGCGTGAATGGTGTTGAGTAGAAGTTGGAGCATGCTGGGGTTTTGTTGTTTGTTGAAAAAGTAGGTGCCCAGGTATTTATAAAAAACCCTGGGGTTGCCGTCATCGGTAAAAGTACTGAAATGTTGGGTAGGACTAATACGAATGGTGATGCGGGTGGCGTTGTTGAGGGCGTGGAGTACGGACTTTGTAGTGTGAAAAGAAAGGCCGTATCGAGGCCCTTGGACAAAGAGGAAGTGAAGCACTTTGTGTAGAGTGGCATGGGAGGTTGTTTGGAGGGCGATGTCGTCGATGAAGGAGAAAAGGTCGTTGAATTCGTGTTTAGGTAGGAGAGATTGTATGTGGTTTATGATGGGGTCGACAGAGAGGTTAAAGAGTATGGGGGACATGGGGCATCCTTGTCTAAGTCCCCTTATGCAGTGGGCTGCAAAGAGGGCGAAGCCGGTGACGACGGGGAAGTCCTGCCGGCAGGCGTACAGGTTTTGGATGAGGTTGATGATGGAGTGAGGTATGTTGTAGTTGGAGAGTACTTGCCATAAGGCTCGGTGAGGAACGGAGTTAAATGCTTTATTTAAGTAAAGATACAAGCAAGTGATACATGTCGGGGTGCAGTGATAGGTTGGCAATTATAGTGTATATGTGGTCTGTGGTTCAGTGGTTAGGAAGTCCTCCGTATTGTGTGTTGTTGGTGAGGTGGTACGTTGTGGCGTAGTATGTGAGGGTGTGTGCACCGTAAGAAGCTATGATTTTGTAAAGTGTGTTAAGGAGTGCTATTGGTCTGTAATTTGTAGGATTATGGGGGTCGCCTTTTTTGTAAAGTAGAAAAATTTTTGCTTTAAGCCAGTGAAAAGGAATGTGGTCGGCGATAAGGAGGGAACACAGGCTGTAAATGTAGGTTTGGATATCGGGGGGGCAGATAGAGAAAGGTAAAGAGAGGTGTCATCGAAACCAGGTGCGGTGTGTGGTTTAGCGTTCGACAAAAGAAGGTTGAAGAAGTCTCTGGTAAAGTGCGGCTGTTGAGCGTCGTTGGGTATTTTTCAGGGAGTTAGTCATGAGTGTGTCGATGAATGCTGGGTCTGTGTCGAAATCTGGGGGGCCTCCCAGGGAAGAGAGGGCGTGTCCCATAGATTTGCACATTTCGACAGGCTCCGTGGTGAGCTGACCAGTTTGGTCATAGAGAGAGATGGGGGTGGTGTTTCTGGGGTTGAGAATGTTGTTGATTGTCGTTTTTATGCGTTTGTCAGAAATGGGGGAGTGGTGGAGTTTCTTGTGCGCTTGTGCTTTTTTCTTTGAGGTCCAGTCATTGAGTAGTGTTTGAAGTGTTTTAGTTTGGTGTGCACTGGAGGCAGTAGAAGGTAAGTTATTTACAGCGTCAAGGAACAGTTTCTCCACGCTGTTTGGTTTGTGTTCGTGTGCTTGATGAGTGACTTTTTTGTAGGTGGTGACTAGTTGGCCGAAAAGGAAGTCAGTCAGGGGAATAAGTTGTTCAATGGGCTGTTGGAAGAGAGTGTCGTGGTGCTTGGAGAGCCCGTCGTTAAGAGGTTTACTGAGGGACGTAAAGTGTGACTTTTCTTCTTTGCTTAGCGGGCGGTAGTGAATGGAATTGTGTGGGATGTTGTATATGTTAATCGGGTTCGTGGGGATGGCTATGGAAGTGGATACGGGTCGGTGGTCAAAGATGTCGTTGTGAATGTCAATGAAGGTGTTGAAAGGTTTGAAAATGGTGTTGGAAGAAGGAGAGGGGAGAATCAAGTTGATGCGTGTGTGAGACGGGAGCCTTTTGTTTGCAGGGCGCGTCCACTGTTTTGTCTCTGGGTGGTCCTTACGATACAGGTCAATGAGGGTTGGTGTGGTGGTGGGATTGGTGGGGTGTACCTGGTTGTGGAGCCAAGGCCAGTATTTATTGTGTTTGATATTAGCCGTGTCTAGAGAAGGTTGGAGATATGTGTTGAAGTCGCCGAGCATGATGTGGCACGGCTGGTCTTGTTGGAGGGCGGAGATTGTTTTCTCTAGCCTGTGTCGGAGATGAGCGTGATGTGATTTCTACACGTTAATGATACGGAGTGTGTGGTAGCCTGGTATAGTAAGGTCGATGGCAAAGAGGCATCCATTGACCTTGTCGTGTTGGATTTGCGTGACGAAGGGAGATAGGGAAGAGTGAATGATGATCGCTGTGCCGTTGGATTTGTCAGAAGATATGTTTGTGAAAGTGTGTAGGTTTAGAGTTGAATGTAAGGAGGGGGCGGTAGGTATTTCCTGTAAACAAAGTATGTCGGTTCCTTGTTGTTGGTGTCGTAGTATAATGGCGTCTAGGTTGTCAATGTTTTTGGCAGTGTTATGGGTAGTGAGTGTTAAACGTGTTTTAGAGTGGATTAAGTTGTCTGTTGGTGTGGTAGGTTTAGGTGTTTTGCGAATGTTAGTATCGTAACTTGGTGGTTGGGGGAATCCCGTCGGGAGGGGGATATCAATTGACGGCGTCATGATGCTGAGAGAGATGGGACCACGTGTCTAACACTGACCACTTCCGAAACATTCCTTGATCTTGACGAGTCCTCGAGTCTCACGTGAGGCCGTTCTGGCAGTCGTGGCCCGAATGGGTCAAGAAGGAAGCACTTGCAAAAAGATAAACCCTTCATCTGGTCATGACAGAGATCAGTCAGGCCACGTGATTGCGACTTGGAGGGCAGAGTGACACTGGGCGTGCAACTGGATACCGTATCGTGGCTTGGATGAATCAAAATCTTGACACACCGAAGATTAGTGAACGAAATCCACACGGCATGCGGGGAGCATTGTGAGGAGAGTTTACGTTCCAGTGTGTTCGCATTGTTTTCGATGCGTGGCACAATACCTTGCGAGGTGATGCTTCGCGAGTGGTTAGATGTAGTCGCTACGAGAACTAGCAGCCTGATAAACAGATCATACCGTTGGTATTGAGAGGAGTGATGACGAAGGGAATCCGCATCTTTGAGTAGTGACATAGTGCAGACATTGAGAACTGGATGAAAGAAAGAGTGTGGGTGGTTGGGGAGTCATTGGGGCTTGGCCACGATCAATCGCTCATTGATGGAGCGCAGTTGTTTCTCGGAGCCAAATTCTTTGGCGGCCGAGAGTGTGGCTTCCCATTTAGAAGTGGCATGGTCTTTCACAATTGAATCAATGATGTTTTGTTTTTTCAAGAGGTTGGGCGAGCCGGATGTAAAAGTGATGCCTTGAACTTTTTCCTGGTGTGCTAGGATACTTGATCCCAGGTTTTCGAAGCGCGCCTCAAAATATTGGTGTGATTCGGCACTTGGGTTGGATTCCAGCGGTTGGATGGAGGTGAAGGTACCAAAACGTGAAGTTGCTTTGTTGATGTCTCTAAAGCTTATGGAGCGCGGAGCACAAATGACCACCGATTTGGCGTCGGTTGGTGTGTAGGAGGGTTTAGCCCGGTAGCTTAGTGGAGCGTCGGACAAAACTGCATATGTGTTATCGTGATTGAAAAAAGTGAGGCTGGCTTTCTTGCATTGTTCGTTCATCCATTGGAGTTTTGAAACTCTTGTTTCGGTGTTACTTGGAATGGAGTGGACATCCAGATGCACCAATACCGAGTATTTGGTGCGTAGAATTGCGAATTGCAGGATAGAATTCATTTTTTCAAGAGAGGCCACTCGATTTAGAAGCTCCGTGGGTTCGAGCTTGGCTCCGTTTTTCGCGGAGCTTTTTGAGGCGGAGATCATGAAAGTATTTTCATTGGCGGAGAGGTTGTAGGGGAAAGCCATAATGAGTGGATTCCTGTCTAGTGGGTAATGGGATTGAACGGTTTTGGCAATTTGGGAGGAGAGGGCCGAGTTGGTTTCGATGTCGAAACGGGCATGGGTGCTTCCAATGGGCGAGCCCCTTTTTTTTATCTCACCGCGGTAGTGTGCGCAATTGATGGAGGTAATGGATGATGCATCTTGGAGGTCGGATTTGATTAATTTGTTGAAAAATTGGAAAGCATCTTCCTCGGTGAGGACTTCGAGGTCTCGCGAAATGTCAATTCTGACATAATCGGTGATTGGTGGTGTGTGACGGGCTTCTGACTGCGGAGAGATAAAAGCCTCGGCTTGTGCAAGGTCATGGCCCGGCGAAATAGGAGAGAATTTGGGCGGTGTGTATTGGAACTCGGAAAGGTTGTCCAAAGTAATCATAATATATCCCTCCAGGTGTGGGGCGGAGCAAGTGTCAAAACGTTTTGATCATTCTTGAGGACCATATTCAACGAAACAAAGTTTTGGGAGATTTTTTGGTCAAACATAAACCTCCTTGCTTTGGCATAGGCTTGAGAGTAATCCCAAATCCCGGTCGTGGCTTCACACACTCGCGGGTCCGACACCAAAAGAATTAGCGTACCCCTTACATGTATTTTAGCACGCGCAAGCGACGCCAAAGCATTGAGCAACATCGACACGTGTGCGGATGTGTTGTGCGAGGCGTCCTTGTTGAAGTCCTAAATTGTGGTGGGAGTGAAGATGAAAGTTCTTGTTTGGGACTCGTAGAGGTTGGCCATGATGTTGAGGGTCTTGATATTTTGGGGAGTGACCAATTTTGCGTTTTTGATGGCTCGTGCATGGTCTTCCGTTGGATACAGGCCGGAATACTCGTACTTCTCGTTGAAATAGTGTTGGTAGTCGGTGCCCCCAAAAATGTATTTCATGGGGTTGTTTGTGAAATTGGGCGATGATGTCCTCGGTTGGTAACATGGTAATGTAGTCGGAGTATACACGGTTGTCTTGAGATTGGAATTGATAGACTTCCGGAACTTTTTCATCTTGAAGGTCTTGGTGAAGTTGGGATGGAGAGTTGCCGTTTGGGTCGTTCACAAGAACGTTGGGGGTTTGGTGGTTTTCCAAGTCTTCCATAGGGATGAAAGTGAAACTCTTGTTGCGCTTTTCTGAAAGTTTGGCATAATCCACCGTTCGCTTTTCATTGTAATGAAGTTGGGTGTTGATGACAATGTCGTCGTTGACAGCTCCTTTCTTTTCACGGTTTGGTTGCGGGGTGGTTTTTTGAATCCATTTTGTCTTGTGGCGCTTGGATTTGCCGTTTGGGCTTGAACTCGCATTCTGGCTTGGAATTGCATCTGGAGTGTTTCTCTCGGCGTTTGTTTTCTGATTTGACTTGGGAGTTCGGGGTTGTTGATCATTCTTCTTTCCTTTTTCATCTGTTCTGCTTTCCCGAAGAGCCGCGTTGGGTCTGTGATCCCTCAGCTGTTGGTCGCTTTTCTCGAATTGCGCGACGCGATTTGCGACAGACTTGCTCGGATCTGCGGCTTTTGGCACGGTGCGATCTTTGCCCATGATGGATTTTTTTGGACAGCTGTTGTTGGAATTATGATCAGCGTGTGCGCCAGGAAATTGCGGATGGGGTGATACCTAATATGTGGGCAGAAATCAGTGATATCGCAAAAATTCAGGAAAAGATTTTATTGTAGTCTCTCAACCTGAAATTAGGCATTTCCCACGGAGTTTTCCCACGGAGAAAAGGAGGCGTATGCCATCGTCATGGCTCTCAGGAAATGGGCTGGGTACATAGCCCTCCATCCCGTCATCGTCTGCACCGACCATCAGAGTCTGCAGTTGTGGCACAAGGAGCACGTGGACACCCCCTCTGGCCCCAACTCCCGACGGGCAAGATGGCATGAGACCTTGGCCAAGTTCGACCTCACGGTTGTGTATGTTCCTGGCAAGGACAACACCGTGGCGGACTGTCTCAGTAGGTGGGCCTATCTCGCCAGCAAGGGCATGACGGATGTCTCCGCCCATGGCGATGAGGCTGAGACCGCTGAGGCCAAGAGGATCATAGAAATGGAGCGCCTGATGGAGGAGGAAGGTGTTAAATGCTTCGTCGTCATGGCTGCGCATGCCCCCCTCGAAACGAGGATGGGCAGAGTGGTAAGAGTACTCGCCCCTGAGGGAGCTGAGTCCGACAAGCACCTCTTCCCTGAATCTTGCCTCATGGACGACTGGACCGACGACTACACTAAGTCTGAGGCCTTTGAGGCCGAGTATAGGGCTGTGACCGAGCCTGATGACGGGCAGAAGTGGCCAAAGGGGCTGACTGAGGAGGATGGCAAGCTCTACCGGAATGGTAAGCTACTGGTCCCAGAGTCCCGAGTGCTCGAGCTATGTGAGGCTTGGCATCACCACATGATGCACCCAGGGGTCAGGAAGCAAGCCCTGGATATGCAGCGCCGGTTCGGAATCGACCAGATCAGTCTCTACAACGCTATCAAGAAGGTCAGAAAGGGTTGCTCGGTCTGTCAGGCCTGCAATCCCGACAACCGGAACGTCAAGGGGGAAGCCCAATGGACTCCGGTGCCTGACCAGCCCATGGAGAGCTTGGCCATGGACGTCTTCTCCATGCCCGAAGTTCACATAGGCGGGGAGACCTTTGACTGTGTGGTCCTTTGTGTGGAGCGCGACAGCGGCTACGTAGTAGCCGTTCCGGCAAGCAGAAGGGGGTTGCTTGCCAAGGAAGTGGCAGTCATGATGATTCGTCATTGGCTGACCGTCTTTGACATCCCCTGCACCATTTGCAGTGACCGAGGGCCCCAGTTTACTGGTGGCTGGTTCAAGGCCCCGTGTTCCCTCATGGGAATACGTCATGCCAAGAGTGTCGCCTACCTCAGCCGGTCCAATGGCCGAGCTGAAGTGGCTGGAAGGCAGCTATTCGAGAAGCTACGCAAGATTCAAATCACCAATCCACGTCGGAATTGGTTTGAGGAGATGTGGCCCGCTCCGAAGGCCCATCATGACACCCCCACTCCAGGTGGATTGTCCCCTCACCAGAATTTTGTTCGGCAGGGACCCCCTGGGTCGGGGACTTCCCTTGTCTGGTGATGGTATGGCCATGGACGCCCAGGAATTCTTCGCGCGGCAAGAGGCAACGGCGCGGGACATCCGCCAGCAGCTCGAGAAGGAGCATGCTGAGCGTCAGAAGTCCGCCTCGAGCTCGACAGCGCAAAATTTCAGGGTGGGAGACCCGGTGTGGGTGATCAGACCCCGCCCTATGGGCACCCACCGCACCGAAACCTGGTTCACACCCGGAGAGGTGGTCTGCAGGATTGGTAAGGACACCTACCGCATCAAGGCGGGTCACGGACAGTTCCGGGAGCGCCACGAGAGTCAGCTCCGTGTGCGGGAACCCGACCTCCTTGGCCAACATGTGTTCCTGGACTATGCCGCACATGAGGCTGATTCGGACGAAGACTATGCTGAGCAGGACGACTATACCGTTGAGAAGATCCTGGCCCAGCGTCCGAACGCCTCGGCACCCGGAGGCCTGGAGTTCAAGGTTCGTTGGCGAGGCTATGGGCCGTCCCACGACACCTAGGAACCCGTCTCCTTATTCGTGCCGCGGATTAACACCCCCTTCATGGACTACATCCGCAAGCACAAGACCAAGATCCATGTCGCGGACTTGGCAGCACTTACCTGGGCGATTGCAGCCAGGGGCGCCTGATCACCGCCCTGAACTCTCCCCTGATGCAGTTTGAGTGCTTGTCTGGTCGACGGATCGTCCCTCACCTGCTTGCTCCCCTCCATCTTCCGGTAACATGCCATCTGAGTGGCCATATACCCCCCCCCTGCTGAATCCAGGGGAGGATGAACCCTCTCTTCCACTCCTATTCGTCACTCCCTGCCTGCTGAATCCTTGGGAAACCAGGCAGGGCGACTGACCTTGACACTTCCTGAGCTGGTAGGGCCTTGAAGCCCATACGACGTTGCGCAACGGATGCCGCTGTCATCGGCATTGCGATCTTTGGGTGTGTGGTCTGGTCCCATGGCACTTGCGGGATCCAGATCAGTCTACGTGTGTCTGCAGACTATATATGTCCTGAACTCAGGCGTCTTTCTGTCCACCCTCCTGCATGTTCCTTATCCTGACCAGGGCGCGGTTTGGCGCTCTATCCAGAGTGTGTTTACAGGTGTATTTACCTGTTTCTTGCTCACCTTTCCGCCCCCCAGGATATGTGCATCTGTATGTGAGGTGCTGTCAGCCCATCACCGAAATGTGGACTGTTCTTCCCCCCGAAGGGACACGAATCGGAATACGAAGGCGCCCTGAGTCGCCGTGTACATGCTCTTACATAAGATCCAGCCTGGACCAGAACCTAAGTACAGATTCTTCAGTTTGAGTGCCCATCATACCGTGTGCCCTAGTGGCTTTGATGTGCTGAGATCCTGATGGCGCCAGGTGGGAAGCCCAGTTGCCTGACTACACTCCCAGCGGTCGGCCACTGTCAGTCCCAGTGTGAGCCTACCGACTCCCAGGCGCACTTGCAGTCGGGTGGCGACCTCCGGTGTCCTGACCTCGGTCAGTCTGCCTGGGAAACTGGTGGTTTGAGGAGTCGACGCCTCTGCCCAGACTGCATGGGGACCCCCCCATGCATGGCCTTCATGGTAATGGGGCGAGGGAAAAGACGGCCTTGATGCCCGATCACTTATGGAGGAGCTCGTTCGGCTTTACCACTCTGGAGTCGCGTCGTGGATATGGACATGGTGCGCCCAAGGAAGGACCCGTGGGGACTCTCCCCCAGACTGCGGCCTATGGGAAGCCTGGGGTAGCCTGATGGATCTTTGTGGTCGCTTTCGGCCTGTGGGACCACCTCCGTCTTCGTGTGACGCCTATGTTGGCCGTGTATGTCACTACCACTGTGGTGGTGACTGTCGCAGCCGGCACCCGGTGCGCCTGGTATGGGTTAACGGGTCCTTTGGATGCCGAAGAATCGCTGCCAGGACCCGGAAGTTGATACTTGATACTATACTTGCGGTTACTAACAACTACAGCACGGTACCCGTCTTACTGTGGGATTGTAATGGGCAACCTAACCCGCAAATCGGCCTGAAGTGAGGCTGTGACACCCTTCCCCCCCCTCCCTTCAGGGAATGGTCCCCGGTACCCGCTGCCATGCTTTGGTGTTATCGAGCCCCCCCCCAGGGTTTGCTCTAAGGAGGGGGGTGAAGCGGTACCGGGAACCTATGGCCCATGGCCCGGAGGCCTGTGAGACGTCACACCTGTGTGGAAGCCGTTGACACCGGCTGTCAGCGGGACATCCCTGTTCTCTAATCCGCGAAATCTGGAATCCGATTTCTAACCAATAAATCGATGTAGAATTACCATAATTTTATCGTCTTGGGCGATTTTCGGTCGGAAATCGGTGGAATACCCGACTTCTACCGCGATTTCTAATTGTCCTGAAATCGCCGCCTGTTGTCGCCTGTTTGCGCGCTTTCGTCGCTTCTCCGTGGCGAGTTTTGTGATGGATTTTTCTCGAGTACCTTTGAGG